>CM070501.1:4629452-4829452 GCA_036346375.1 Guadua angustifolia
AAACTACTCTTAGCCGACGTAAAGTAAACAAAAGTATATACAAATAGCTGATTGATTCGTGGATAATTGTCGCCATGTCGCCAACCCCTTTTTATCGTGATCTAATTAAGCCAATCGCTCTCTTCGATTCCTTAAAATCTACAATTTGTATCAGCCTCAACTTCCTGAAGATAAATTACATTTTGAACAAATATAGGTCAAAAATGTCCAAACTTAACCCTCTTTCTAAATTAATCATTTGTTTTTTTAAATTCTGGTGTCAACAGCACCTGGCTGAGAACGCTGCCTGAGTAAACTCAATTTAGGCCGACCAGAACTTGTGTCTGTGCGCACATAGGCATTCATGCAGGTGTATCAAAGCTCACAAGAGTGCGTACTTGATTGGACAATGAGGAACCAACAGATTGTTTCCTTCTTGTCAATTAGTGTGTACACAAGTTTGTGCTGTTATAAGCCAGTTTGTGCTGTTGTTCTGACCAGCGACCAGTCCATGCCTGCAAATGTTCTTGCATGCATGCCACTCCGGTCCAATGTTTCTTCAGTTTAAGGTTCCACTTAGGATTCAAATTTCGTTTGGGGAAAAATACTAGGTATGGTTGAAATCCGAAATTTCGGTAAAATTTCGATATTTCGGACAAATTTCAGTCAAAATCCAAAAATCAAAATTCAAATATGGTCCGTTTGTCACCAAAAAAATATCGAAATTCGGTGAAATTTACCAAAATTTCAGGTGAAATTGCTGAAATTTTACTCGTTTTGCACTAGCTGAAAAGTGGGCCAAACGACTACGAAAAATTTTGAAATTTTTTCTGGAGAGTCTTGACACATTTTTGATATTACCATAAAAAGTTCAGATGATTAGCAAATCTAAAGAATTTTAAAAAATTCAAATATTACTACTGTCCTGATAAAACATTGACCGGCAAGTTTGAACCGAATGAAAATTAGAACAAATGAGGTTATAAAATTTTGAAAATTTTTTGGATGGTCCTGAGACATCCATAATATTGTCATAAAATTTTCGGATGATGGTCAAGATGTATGATTTTTTAAAAATTCGAAAAGTGCTATTGTCATGTTAAAAGCCTTACTAGCAAATTTTAATGAAAGGAAAAATAGTCCAAAACATGTTAGAAAATTTTGATTTTTTTTGATGGTCCTAATGTAGCATTAATGGTTATATAAAATTTTTAGCTGATGATAATGTCTAACTAATTTTTAAAAATTCTAACAGTGCTATGTCCTGATAAAAGACAGATGATCAATACATAGATCTCCTTTAGCAATCAAAAAAGGTAAAATTTTTTGTAAATTTTACAGAATGGTGATAAGGAAATTTTTAAGATCTCATAAAAATTTTGAATCATGATCACACTCTAGTGAATTTATAAAATTCTTACAAAGTACAGTAGCATTTATGTTCTTTTCTTTTTGGTTTTTGAAATATAATATATATAATAAATGAAGTTCAGTGCTTACATAGATTTGATTGACAAAACAAAAAGTTGATATTTTTAAAATTTTATAGAATGGTACAGAGGAAATTCTTAATCTCTCATAAAAATTTTAGATTATGATCACACTCGAGAAAAATTTATAAAAATCTAACAAAATTATTGTCCCAATTATGTTCATTATGTTTTGATTTTTTAAAGATAAGAAATGAATTTCAATTATTTTAAAAAAAAATTTGTATGATCCTACACTACTAAAGATAGTACCATAAATTTTTTTTATCATTATCAAGCTTTTACAATTTTATAAAAATCTGACAGTGTTTTTGCCAAAATTTTAAAATGTTTCAAAATTTTAGTTTTTCAACAAATTTTCATGGAAGTTGACTTTCTTAAGAGTTATTGGACTAAATCCAGTCAAATCTGACCCTAAAAGTTTGAAAACTAGTCAAAAATCATGAAATTTAAATTTAAACAATGAAATTTCGGTTAGTTCGTATAGTAATTTCAATTTTTTATTTGGCCATTAGTTTGAATTTCGTGGTGACCAAAAATTCAAAATTTCAGTGAAATTTGTATCCCTGTTCCACTAACTTCTTAGATACAATGATCTCTTGGACCAAAAATTACACCACATATCGATTAAGCTAGTCGCATGTTATCAATGTGGGAAAGAAACGCCGACAACTTCTCTACTTGACTGGTTATTCAGCTCGATTTTTTCAATGATCTTCTTTCTCACATCACATGCATGTAGTATAACGATTTATGGCGGATGAGTAGCAGGTAAGTTATTTGCTGGTAAAATTAGCAACACAACATCACAATTTGTGGCATTTGTTGTGGGAGGCCAAAAAATCATGTCTTTGCTTTAGGACGCTACAATTATATGGCTCTTTGTTGTAGGACGGTTACTGTTATAGTAATATTATTCATTGTTTTGAAGAGAGAAACAATTCAAAATGACCTTTGTGCCCTTCTCTTCTTCTCCTCCTTCATCCATTCTCCGTGTTCTCTTGGTTCTCTCTCTCTCTTCCCCTAACTCCTCGCTCTCTCTCATCTCAAACTACTCTAGTGATCCGCCTCCACCAACACTAGTAGCAAGCATTGAGAAGCAGCACAGGCATGGACTAGCACCCCATTGCAGAGGGTGGGTCATGTTTGTGGTCATCGTCCCTGATGACGGTGGCTGGTTTAAACGGAGAGAAGAAAAGCGAGGTGGAAGAAGGGAGAAGGATGGAGAAGCAAATACGATATTTTGTTTATACTCTCTCTCTCTCTCTCCTACTAACCAAGATAATATTCACTACTACATAAAACGTCATCACAGATGGTTTGGAACCCTCATCACAAACGGTTTTCGGAACCATCTGCAACCATGTGTTAGTGATATATCGGCATATCACAAATGATTTTTGAACCATCTGTGATAGAAGATGTCACAAATGGTTTTATAATAATGCCATCTGTGATATACAAACATCACAAACGGTTTGTAATTACAAACCATTTATGATGTTTGTATATCACAGACGGTTTTAGTTTGAAATCGCCTGCATTACATCATGACATCATAGATAGTTTTTAATTACAAACCGTTTGTGATATTTATATATCATAAATGGTTTTATTTTGAAACTGTTTGTTACATCATGACATCACAGCCGGTTTTTAATTACAAACCATTTGTGATAAGTATTCCTACAAACAAGCCTTTTTCTATTTATTAGCTAGTCTTAGGAAATGCTAGCCATGCTCTCTGGAAAAAGCAGATTACAGATTAACTCAACTCAGATTATAAGCATTACATTCATTTCACATTACAAGTATTATATCCATTTCAGCAATCAACTCAAAGTGGATTAGGAGAGACTGGCAAATCTTCAAGATAGCAGAAAAAAGCTTCCTATGTTCTTATTGTGGTTTACTCATTGTCTATTTTAATTTATGAAATTTACTATCCTAGCAATCATTTTGTTTGATTGTCTCTCTAGGAGTGCTATTATTGCTTAGACTTAGTTTGACGGTGACTCAAGTGAAACCTAGACAATTTTGGTTTTGACTGATTAAATTCACTTCAATAGTCTTACTTGCCCAATTATTATATTAGAGCCAAAAGAATTTTAAAAACCTCCTATTCATTCTCCTCTAGTCGGTTATCCCTGATCCTGCAGTGTTTATCTTGAATTCGATTGGTAAAGTGAATATCATGTTGAGGTCCATTGAAGTAGGTGGAGAATCACTACAGACAATGCGGACTCCAAATCATCGGCTGAGTCAAACTCGTCCTTGATTGGTTCCTTCTTTCTCCATTCCTTTTTAGCAGCCTTAATCGGACAAAGCTCATTGAAGGTTTCATCCCTCTCATTTTCCTATTAGCTTCCCTCATTTTTTGGGCCCGTAATCGCTGAAGTCTTCTCCGCTGGGATCAGCTTAGCCTTGGAGGACACCATCCAGGCTTTTGTTCGATCAGCCCTCGTATCTTGCTTGTCAAATCCATGCTAGTTGAAGAATTGGATATACTTGTTTTTGCCTCTAGATTGGTTTATAAATTATATCTTTAATTCATCTTCATTGCCTATCATCCTTGATTCTATATGGGTAATATTGCATTGGACATGAGAAAGGTGAAGGCAATGCTAATCTTCTCTCTCTATAGAATTGCCAAAAAGAGTACTTGTCGACGTTTGGAAAACAGGTCCCCGTCGAGTTTACTTGTTGAATGAGGGATCAACAGAGCCCCTTTTTGGTGAAGGGTTTGAGTCTGGAAAATGCTTTTAGGATAGGATACTCGAAAAATAGACAAAGGTTTATACTGGTTCGGGCCTCCCACAGCGGAGATAATAACCCTTCTCCAGTGATTTCACTATTGCTGTCAAACTCTTACAAGAAGGCTCATGTATCTTGTGTGTTTGTATCTTGTTCTCCCTTTTTTCTCCATGTCCCCCCTTTACCGATTTACCGGGGGGTTCTTATAGCTTACAAGATACTTGGAATAACTGCGCAATTAATAATGCGATTTTATCAAGATTAACTGTGGCCGAATCGCTGACCTTGATTCCTCGCCATCGTTCTGTTGTGGGCATAACAGCCCTGAATCGTGGCGTAATTATCGCCACTTAAACGTTGTGAGGTGAACACGATCTTCCGATCATGCTTAAGGATTTCCCCAGTTCTAACCGATCCTTGTGTGTTCCCGAGTTTGCATGCTCGGGGATGAGCTTGTATGCTCGTAGGCAAGCTTGGGTGCTTGTAAGTGAGCACTGAGCCTACATGGTCGGGCAGACCCGCCGGCTAGACTATCTGAGGGTCCTCCTTGGGGACACCATCCAAGGGCATGCATGGTCGGCCAAAACTGGCTACCAGGGTATAATAGTCCTTATGGAGATTATCCAATTCCCGACAGCTAGCCCTCGAGACTCAAGTGGAAAACTACTTGACGGGGCCTTCCCCTTGAGCCTACAGACTCAACAGAGGGATTGGAATCTTGCAACAGAGTACTCATCTGCAAAGATCCGGCGTGTCTGGCCATGGATGAGCATGATTGATGGGAGCCGAGCTACCAGCTTGGCCTCTAACCAAGAGAAGCTCGGGAAAGAGAGGATCAAAGGGTGGTGCCGGTTCCTTCTCCATGAAGCCTCGTGGTAATGGTTTGGACAGTTTTTGGGAACCGCGCCTTTATCAGACAGTTTCGAAAGTTGCGCTTCCACACTCCAGTTCATGAACAGCAGAAGCGATCCGGTTTTGGATGATCGTGTCCGTTCGGCTTCTCCACCTCTTTGAATAGAGCAGCAGCGGCAGTGAGAAACTCTTCACTTGCATTTTGCACCTGCGCCCTTAGGAATTCTCAAGTCTCGTACTTTTCCACACTTGCATCCTCCTCCTCCACCGAATCCATGGCGAAGTTCGGAGCGAGCAAGATTAGCAAGGAGAGGCTCCAAGTGCTCGTGGAACTCAGCTACCTTGACGATGGGTTGTGGTGCGCTCCCGACAGCGAGGAAGCTCCAGTGCCGCAGGAAGGAGAGATAGTCTCCTGCGTGCTTTACTTCGTCAATGGGCTGCGGACGCCTGAGAGTGAGTTCCTTGAATCCGTACTCGCCCAGTGCGAGTGCAAGATCTGCAATCTCAATCCTAATTCTATTCTCATCTTGGCAATCTTCTCGCATCTTTGCGAGGGATACATGGGCACTATGCCCACGGCGAGCCTTTTTTCCACTTTTATTCCTTGTTCCGCACCGGAGGGACCTCCTCCGCCGGTTGCATTTATTTTTGTCTTTGGTCCAACCGACCATACGAGTATCCGAGCTTCATGCTCAAGGACTCGGTGTCGGCTGGGCCGACCATTGGTTCTACTTGAAGAAGGCGGAGGGAAACACTCTCCGCTACACCGGAGCGGCGGCTCCGGAGGTTGAAACCCCGCATCCCCCCGTGCAAGCTTAGGAGGAGCGGGTGCCGATGATGATTAGTGAGCTCACAAACTTAGGGCTCACTGGTCGGGACATCGCCCGGGACTTTCTCAGGAATCGAGTGTCTCCATTGAGGAGGAGGGAGCATCCCTTCTTCGAGATCACGGGGTGGCAGGACCTCACCCGTCCTTTAGAATTAGTTTGCTCGTACTAATGCTTGCGTTGTCGGGTTACAGCCTCGAGCAAGGCCTGGGTCAAAAAGCGGGTTGCCGAAATGTTCGGCACCCCAAAAGGCAAGGAGCTCGAGTTCGAGCGACAAGTTCCGAGTAACGTGCTCGAGCGGGGCGACGCGGTAAGTAAATTCGTGAACCATACTCAAGGAAAGACATCCCGAGCATCTCTAATATTCCATGCTCCTTCGGTCAGGAGAAGATCGCCCTTGCAGCCGCGATGGCCGAGATCAATCCACTGGCGTGCGACCAAGGGGGAGTCGTCCCCACCGTCAGAACCAAGAAGGTGAATCACAAACGGCGAGCGCCACCACCCCTGTCGTCCCCTGCCCAGGGTCCTAAGAGGCGGGCAGCTTCGAGCAGGAGTCCCCCCGACGACATTTAGAATATGTTGACAAAGTGGAGGTAAGGGAGTTGAAATTGTGGTTGAAGGAGCACACCAAGAAAAATCCGGGCTTGATGGCTCATCTGTACCAGCTCGCGGAAAAGGTGAAGCAGGCAAAGGTGATAGCGGAGGGCTCCGCGGGCAAGGAGTGGCTGGAGGGGAAGATCGCCGCCCTCCAGGCCGAGCTAGCGTGGGTAACTTTGGGCTCTACAGTAGAAGGGCCTGAGGAAGAGGAGGAAGATTTGGCACCCTTGATCGTGAGGCGCTGGAAGTTGCCGAGCGTAACGCCAAAGCGCCCGAGGTAGACTTTGAAGGCAGTTGACCTAGACGAGGTTGACCCCTCGATAGCGAGGGCTAGCCACGCAGCTGAGGAGAGGTCCAGGCTCGTGGTCGGGGCCCAAGCTTCCGTGGGCAAGACCTCCGCAGCAGAGGACGAAGGCACCGAGGATGACGGTAAGAGGCTCGGTGAAGGTAACTCTACTATTTCTTCCTTTCCATTTCCCCCCTCTTCTTTTTTTTGTTTTGAGTGTCCGAGCTAACCCTACATTGCCGTTGTGGGCGAAATAGCTAATAGGGGAGTTATGGACTTAGAGGGGATGGCTGACGAAATCCTCAGCTCTGTAGTGAAAAAGGAGCTTGCCCGCCTTGCCAACCTCGTGGTGGCCGAGAAGTTCACCGTCGAGGCTCCCCACGACCAACAAGTTACAGGGTGGAGCCTCATGCCCTGGAGGAACAAACTCCATAGGAAGGCCAACAACTCAAGACTTTGGAGCCGAGCATGGCTAAGGACTAGGATCGATCTCCGAGCATGGAGGCAGCTAGCGAGCCGAGCCCTGATGCCCTGGAGGAAGGACATCCCCGGGAGGAACCGCCCCTGTGGAACCTACTCTGCCGGGGCAGTCCCTTGAGCCAGCAAGCATGACAGATGCTCGGGGTCAAGAGGAAGACAATGCTTCCTTGAGCAAAGCGCCTGCTCGGGGAGAAGATGAGGAGCCCCCGAACGAAATGCCTGCTTGGGGAGAAGGTGAGTTCTCCCGGTCGGAGGTCACCATGAAAGGTCTCGCTGACCTTCGGTCGGGGGAGGTCATCAAGAAAGTTCAGGAAAACTTGCATGATCGTCTCTGCTGGGTAAGGCTACTTGTTTTCAAAAGTCTTTTTCTTTTGTGATGAGCAAGAGCTAAAGCTTTCTGCCTTGCAGGTGCTAGACGCGACCATGGTGGACTTCTAGGCAGCGACCGTACCTCCTGAGACCGTGGCCAGGCACAGTGCCAAGCAAGACGCCAAGATAGCGAAGCTTGAGCAAGTGCTAACCGAGCTAAAGGCTTCGAACGAGGAGATGAGACGTCAAACTAAAGATTTTGCCATGGAGTGCAAAGAGTAGATCTTCTAGGGTGAGCTGGTCAAGACAGAGCTCAAGCAAGAGTGGCAACGCTCTGCAGACAAGCGGTAATGCTCTGCGGCCTTGGAGGAGAAGGTAGAGGAGCTGAACAGATCTGCACGGGAGGCCACCGAGTTGGTCAACCAGTGCAGAGAAGAAGTGAAACAGCTCCGCCAAGAAGCTCGCGAGGGGTGCTATGCCCGGCGGTGGGTCCTCAAGCTCGAGACTGAGCTTGATGAGGCAAGGGAAGAAATCTCGGCCATCAAAGAGGCGAAGCTCGGTGGAGCATAGCTCCCGTAGCGCACCATTGTAAAATGCTTCATATGTAACCGACTTGAATGAATAAAGGGAGGCCTTTTTTGAAATGACTTATCTCCCTTACTTGTTTTGCTCGGGTTATTTCTTGCCTATTGTCAGTAAATGGCCTGCAAAAACAGACAAAGTAGAATGAGCAGAACGAAAAACATAGTATACTCAAATAGTAAAGGACAAAGGCATGAGCATGCGTTTTTTTAGGAAAACACGGTATAGTTCGTCCCTACTAAGCCCCCACTGTGAACGAAGTTCGTGCACCTAAGTTGCGAGCACGAGCTCGTTCATAGGAGAGTTAGAAAAAATCACGCATGCTCTTCTTCCCTTAACGATCCAACACCATTTCTCTGAGTTACGAGTATGGGTTAGGTCGAGAGAAAGAAATACACGCGCGGCTTCATCCCCCCAAGAATCTTGACCCATGCCCCTAAGTTGCGAAAATGGTTTGGACGAAGACGGGAAAGACATGCGGTTGCTCGACAATGTGCACAACGACCGGGCATGTGTGAATCGAACTAGAACTCTGAACCATCTGAGAGGGTGTCTGTATGTGATTGTAAACTTGCAAATAAGTACTCATCAGGAACAATAATTGCCTTATGTAGACTAAGGCCTCTGGTGGCGAGTTTAGTGGTCCAGTGCTGGTCTTTGCACTTTTGTCGTTCTCGCGTACGCTAGCCAAACCTTAGGATAATGCGATTGGAGCGAATGTTCTTGCCCGCACGTGCTCATCCCATCATCAAGATCGTGAGGAGGAGAGTGTGCCCATGTGCAAAGCTGATTCAGATTACCAACAAACAGGGACTTCAAGGACATTCACGAAATCTTGGGAAGAATGGAAATCACGGGGGCAAAATAACCAAATTTTATAGAAAAACCCGCTGATCTTGCGTAGAACAAGTAGTAATGAAAAACTAGACAAAAAACTTACGTAGTTGGTCAACATTCCAAGTGCCGGCGAGCACCTGACTATCCTCTATCGCTAGGCGAACAGCTTCCGGGCGTGTTGCTGAGACAACTGTGTACGGACCTTCTCACCTGGGGGTCAGCTTGTTAGCTTTTGACAAATCCTAGACTTGACGTAGCACGAGATCGCCAACTTGCAAGGTCCTTGGTCGAACCGATTTAGTCACATGCCTACGAAGAGCCTATAGGTAAACCGCGGATCGTAGCAAAGCTAGTTCACGTGTTGCTTCGACGAGGTCTAGGTCTAGGAGATGCTTACCCTCCTAGTCGATGTTGTCAACTAGGTGCACTCTTGGAGATCCTAGCACAATTTTAGCGAGCAAAATGGCCTCTGCACTTTAGACGAGCTGGAAAGGGGTTTCACCTGTAGTTCGGCTTGTCGTAGTGCAAACTGACCAAAGGACGGAAGGAAGCTCATCCACCCACGCTTTTCCATACTGATTGAGGTTTTTGAAAACTCTCTTTTTAATTCCTTGGATTATTTGTCCATTTGCTCGCTCGACCGCTCCATATCTCTACGGATGCGCTACAGAGGTGAAGCAGGCCTTCGTCCCGATGTCTTCACACTAGGCTTGAAATAGCTCACTGGTGAACTGAGTGCCATTGTTCGTGATGAGGCGGTTGGGAATACCAAAACGCGTCACCACGTTGTTGCGAAAAAACTTCCTGGCCACTTGAGCCAAAATGGTCGACACGGGTTTGGCTTCGATCCACTTAGTGAAAGTGTCGATAGCCACGAGCAAGTACTTGCAGCCTTTCTGACTTCGGGGCAAAGGTCTGAGTATATCGACTCCCCAAGCCGGGAATGGCCATGATAGAGGAATGGTTTGAAGCACATATGCTGGCTGATGGACCCTACGAGCATGAAACTGGCATGCTATGCAAGTCGTCACGATTGAGCGAGCATCGACTAAGACCGTTGGCCAATAGTAACCCAATCGGAAGGCCTTGCTCACTAGCGTTCTAAAAGATGAGTGAGCCCCGCACATTCCTTCATGGATATCTCTAGTATTTGCCCTCTTCTTGAGAGATACACTTGGAAAGAATTCCTTGTGCTCCCTTGCGGTATAAGGCGCCTTCGATCAATTTGTAAGGAGAGGATCGCCTTATAAGCCGGGAACGCTCAGCTTCTTCCTCGGGCAGTGTCCCATGTGCAAGATATTGAATGAATGGCGTCATCCAATTTGCACCATGCTCGAGAAGAGAGACGTTACCGCACGCCTCTGATGCCTCCTCTACAGAGGGAATGGAGGGCTTGTATAAGTTTTCGACAAGCACTCCTGCCAGATCAGAAACTTGGGAGGAACCGAGCTTTAAGAGTTGGTCGGTCAGGGAATTATCCTTCCTGGGGATGAAGAGTACCTCGAAATTCTTGAAGTACTTCTCTATCTTCCTCACTTCAACCAGGTAAAGCGCCATTGAGTTATCGGAACACTGATACTCCTTGTTGACCTGATTGACGACCAACTGTGAATCTCCTTTCACAGTCAATCACTGGACTCCGAGCACTTTGCATGCTCATAGCGCCGCTAAGAGGCCTTCGTACTTTGCCACGTTGTTGGTTGCGGTAAAGTGCAATTGAACGACGAACTGAAGTTGCTCTCCCTAGGGGAAGACTAGCACAACCCTAGCCCCGAGCATTCATAGGCATGAGACCCATCGAAGTACATGGTCCATCGATCTTCTTCAGATCTATCGAGCTCGGTAGCAGGTGGCGCTGGATTCGTCCACTCTGCTACAAAGTCTGCCAAGACCTGGAACTTGATCATCGTGCGAGCTGAGAATTGGATCTCGAACTCGGTGAGCTCTATGGCCCACTGCGCTATTCGGCCACTAGCGTCTTTGATGGGGACGGGGTTGCCCGAACTTCCGTCAGGTGGAGGATAAGTCGATTAGGCGGCGCGAGACACACACGATCCGCTTCTCAATCGCACGATCAAAACCCCGCAATCGCAGCACCACGCGCCCTCGGTTATCAACCGTGCGCTGCCTGCTGACCTCGCCACGAAGGCTAATCCTCGCCAATGAATCGAGAACACAAGCAAGAACAAGAAAGATGCAACTGAATTTGCAATTGAGGATGAAGCTCACGAGTTAGGGTCTCACAAACCGATGAACGGCGACATCGCTCAAAGACAGAATTAATCTAAGCAAAACCCAAATCAAACCCTAGCGGCGGCTACTGGATATAAAGGCTAGGGACGTCCTAGAAACCCTAGACGCGTCCGTGATGGACTCCAACACGATACATGGGCCAACGGCCCAAATTGGTGACGCAGCACCCTGGGACAGGTTCTGTCCGCCAGCTTGCAACGTAAATTCCCGTCGACTCCGAAGTCCAAATGATCTGAAACCAGTTCCATTGTAAAGTTAATCTCCTTAGCTTTTGAGGAATATGTGGATCATCAAAATCGGAGCCCGTTTGTGGCCTGGGCGACGATTTTAGTGAACACTGCTCCTGGTGGCCGAGGTAGTCGACTCCGAGATGAATTGAACCTCCAACTTGACTTGGACTCCTCCTTGCCTCCCTCCTGGTCCTTGCTGGTTTCCAAGGCCTTCATGGTCCTCTCCAAAGTTCCTAAGTACAAGATAATCAATAATATCATTAGGTAGCATACCATCCTCACAAGTATCTCAGACGGGCACTTAGGAACGAGCTCACCTGTTGATTCAATTGCCGTGCTCGTGCTCTTGTGATGGGTCCTTGCATCACAACCGGAGGAGGCTCGGTCATATGCATAGGAGTGATGTCCTCATCATCCTCCCCTCTTGAAGTGGAGTCGCCCTCGACTCAAGCTCATCTTCTTCTCCCATGAACGGTTTCAAATCTGCAATGTTAAATGTGGGACTAACCCCAAATTCGGACGGCAACTCAAGTTTATATGCATTATCATTTATTTTCTCAAGTATCTTGAAAGGACCATCAGCTCTAGGCATTAATTTAGACTTTCCCAATTCTCGAAAACGATCCTTTCGCAAGTGTAACCATACTAAATCACCCGGTTCAAGTTTTACTTCCTTTCTACCTTTACTTCCCGCAATTCTATACCTTTCATTCATCATTTCAATATTTTCTTTAGTCTTTTCATGCAATTTCAGAATAAATTCAGCACGTTCCTTAGCATCAAGATTAACTCGCTCACTAGTAGGTAAAGGTAATAGATCAATAGGAGCACGGGATTGAAGCCATACACTACCCGAAAAGGACTTACCTTGGTGGTGGAATGTACCGCCCTATTATAAGTTTAACTCAACATGCGGCAAACACTCTTCCCACATCTTCAAATTCTTCTTCAAAACAGCCCTCAACATAGTGGATAATGTACGATTTACTACCTCGGTTTGGCCGCCGGTTTGGGGATGACATGTTGTTGAAAACAGCAGCTTGGTCCCCAATTTATTCCATAGAGTTCTCCAAAAGTGGCTCAAAAACTTGGCGCCACGATCTGAAACAATAGTAGAAGGCATACCATGCAAGTTTAACAATTTCTTGAAAGAAAAGGTTAGCAATATTAACAAAGATCGCCGCTCTTATGACAAGGAATAAAGTGAGCCATCTTAGAAAATCTATCAACCACCACAAAAATACTATCCCTCCCCTCTTGGTCCTAGGCAATCCTAAAACAAAGTCCATAGATATATCCTCCCATGGAGTGCTAGGAACAGAAGAGGCATATATAAACCATGTGGATTCAATCGTGACTTAGCCTTTTGACATGTAGTGCAATGATACAAACCTCTCAATGTCTCGCCTCATCTTCGCCAAAAGAAGTGGGCGGACAGCACGGCCTCCGCTCTTCTTGGCACCAAAATGACCCATCAAACCTCCTCCATGGGCCTCAGATCAAAAGAAAACGAACGGATCCAACTCGAATACATAGGCGGTTAGCTCTAAACACAAATCCATCGCTTATCACATATTTGTCCCATGTTCTTCCCTCTTTGCAATGCAGCAAGACATCTTTAAAGTCATCATCATGAGCATATTGTTCTTTAATTGATTCCAATCCAAATATACGACAATCAAGTTGGGACAACATGGTATATCTCCTAGACAAGGCATCAAGAATCACATTATCCTTCCCTTTCTTGTGTTTGATAACATAAGGAAAAGATTCAATAAATTCAACCCATTTAGCATGTCTATTTATTCAGTTTCACTTGATCTGCTAATATGTTTTAGCGACTCATGATCGTAATGAATAACAAATTCTTTGGGCCAAAGATAATGTTGCCACGCTTTCTAAAGATCGCACAAGAGCATACAATTCTTTATCATACGTGGAATAATTCAAAACAGACCACTCAATTTTTCGCTAAAATAAGCAAATGTGTTTTCTATCTTGCATCAAAACACCACCAATTCCAATCCCACTAGCATCACATTCAAGCTCAAAGGTCTTATTAAAATCGTGAAGTTGGAGTAAAGGTGCATTAGTAAGCTTATCTTTCAAAAGGTTGAAGGCATTCTCCGTGCTTGCCCTCAATGGAACACAACTCCTTCTTCGTCAATTCATTCAATGGAGCTGCAATGGTGCTGAAATCCTTCACAAAGCGGCGGTAAAATCCGCAAGTCCATGGAAACTCCAAGACTTGTGAAATCGCCGGGCGTTGGCCAACTCTTAATCGCGGCACCTTGGCTTCATCCACCTCAACCTGCGGAGTCACAACATAGCTAAGAACGATACTGCTCAGGCAAAAAGTGCACTTCTCGAGGTTACCAAATAAACGCAGCAAAGACGCAAAGCATCAAAAACAGCACGAGATGATCAAGATGTTCATGTAACGACTTGCTGTAAATCAATATATCATCAAAATAAACCACCACAAATTTTCCAATGAAAGCTCAGAAACCTCGCTCATTAAGCGCATGAAAGTGCTAGGTGCATTAGTTAACCCAAAAGGCATGACTAACCACTCATACAATCCAAACTTGGTTTTAAAGGCTGTTTTCCATTCATCTCCCAATTTCATTCTTATTTGGTGGTATCCACTACGCAAGTCAACCTTAGAAAAAATTATAGAACCACTTAACTCATCAAGCATGTCGTCTAACCTAGGAATAGGATGACGATACCTTATTGTGATATTGTTAATGGCTCTACAATCTACGCACATGCGCCAACTGCCATCTTTCTTAGGAACCAAAAGAACAGGAACAGCACAAGGACTAAGGCTCTCACGACATACCGCGATCCAAAAGATCTTGGACTTGGCGTCAATCTCCTTAGTCTCCTGGTTGGTCCTATAAATTTCGGTTTGGCAAACTCGCCTGTATCAAATCAATTTGGTGCTCAATCCTCGTATGGGTGGGAGTCCGGAGGTATCTCAAACAGAAAAACATCCGCATACTCCTCGCAAAAGGTTAGTGACAAATAGGAGGCAAAATATGGGCAGATCATCCAATGAAAACAAAGCATCTTTGCATAGCACAAAGATAGCACAAAGCATCATCACTAATTGCAGAAGATCAGATTTTGTAGCAAGCAAGACGGATTCCTCAATTTAATTTGGTTGGCTACATGCTGAATTTCAGATTTTTCATCAATGGGTTTTTGTCATTAGCAATCCGCCCCTATCGATTTAATAATTTCAACGGGGTCAAAGGTAGAAGTGTAATTTTTTTCCCTTATGCAAAAAGTGTATTTATTACTTCTACCGTGGTGAAGTGCATCGCTGTCATATTCCCATGGGCGACCCAATAAAAGAGAGCAAGCTTGCATCGACCACATCACAATCAAGAAAATCGTAATAGGAACCAATGGAAAATGAACCCGAACTGCTTGTGTTACCTTAGCTTTGCGAGAATCATTCACCATCGAATGTGGTATGGATGTGGGTGCGGGCGTGTGGTCAAGCCAAGCTTCTTGACCAAATCAGACTCACCAAGTTGTTGCAATTGCCGAGTCAATGATCACGCGTGCTCGCTTGGTTGTTGATGACGAAGAAAATCGAACAAGTTGTGGCGCCATCGCCTTTCGGCTTGCTCCATCTCAGGCGCTTAAGGACACGCCGACAATGATGGACTCAGACGCAAAGAAGTATCCTCGGCGCCAAAGGTGGCTTCATCATCAACCTCGCCGTTGTCCACCCCGGTGTCATCGATCTCATCCTCAACATCGGAGGCGCCGATGTAACCTCCGTCATCGGTGGCGATGTATGCCCGCCGGTCAGCATTCTCTTGACGTGGCTAATCCTTGGCACTTGTGGCAGCGAATTTCGCCGATGTACGGCCCGTGGAAGCGACGGAGGAGGAGCTCTTGGCGGTGTTGGCGGGTCGACTTGTTGCCGCCTCGTGGCACGCAAGCGGGCGGTGCCGCCGATGCTCGTCGTGGTGCTCGCCGAAGGTGGCGGTGCGCTTGGTCGGAAGGTGGAAGAAGGCACCGCCTTCGCTTGTCCCGTAGTCGCTCGAGGCGTGAAGGTGCCGCCGACGCTGTTCTCGCTTCTAGAATGGCGCCCCGCAACTCCTTCTCTCGCTAACATAGCAAGTTGAAACAAGCGATTGACAGCTTGTATATTCTTTATAATCAACAATATCCTGAATTTTCGACGCAACCCACCGTAAAAACGAGCAATTTTATCCTCGTGTTCCTCTACTACCCCACAACAAGAACATACCCTTTTGAAGCTCTTGGTAATATTCCCTAACAACCATACTACCTTGATCTAATCGCTGCAATCTCTTGCGATATCACGCTGGTAGGAAGGAGGAACAAATCTATTACGATAGCATCTTTTAATCTCGCCCAAGAATCAGGTTGTAAGCGGCATTTACTAGTTCATTCCACCGATTATAGCAAAATCTTTAAATTCACTAGTGGCTTGTCTAACTCTATGAATCTCGAACTAGATGGGAATTAAATTTTTGCTCAACCGTCATCTCCCAATCTAAGTAAGCATCAAAGATCATAAGCTCCGTAAAAGGAAGGGATGGTGAATTTTACCTTAGCTTAAAGGATCATCATTGCGGTTTCGTTATTACCTCCCATACCGTGATGGTTGCGCGAAGACGGTCATGCAGACGGGCGTTCGCTGAGCAAAGACGCTCCTGGCGCGACGTTGTCGCCATCTTCATCTTCCTCAAAATCACCATCCTCATCGTGGTCGTGGTTGTCGTGGTTGGCGCCGTTGTTGACGGATGCACCTCCATCAATGGTCGCCGGAGGCGTTGCCAACAACATCCATCCTCTCGGTGAGGGTGGAAACTCGTCGATCGATGCTCTCAAGGGTCTTGTTCGTCGTCATGGCATGCTCCTTGAACATCATTTTTATCTCGCCCAAAGATGGTCGATAACTCAATGAAGGACACAGCCTTCGATGGTAACATCATCATCCTCGCTCTCGCCCTTCTTGCCACCGCCATGGTTAGCGCAGAAAAGGACGTATGAAACACAAACACAAGTATTATGAGCCCTATGAACTACTAGGTGGGATCTCACGCCTCAAGCAATCTTACCAAGTTCTTACCCTGGTTCTACCAACACAATGAGGGACGGTGCAACCGGTGGTCGGTTCGTGACAATCGTGAGGGCGTGATGAAGCGATTGCAAGGGTCAATAACCCGTGGCCGATCGAAGGATGTATATGTGGAGTCAGAGGAAGGTTATATGTATTGAGTGGCACACAATGCAAGAAATGATAGTAATGTCAATAAATGTCCAAAGCACTTGCCCTAGTTGTCGGGTCTAAACGTGTCCTTATTCTAGCAAGCAGTAAAGCAAGGATGGTATAGAAACAAGCAACAAGGCGTCGATTAAATGAGCAGATATCAGCACAACAACAAAACACTTTTATCGTGCACGGTAAAAACACCTACCTTTGCTCTCGCTTTTTTTTTCTCTCTCGCCTCTCACAAATTTTTTTTGCTCTATGCCTCTTTCACAATTTTTTTATTTTCTTTGATTTTTCTGATATTTTCCTAGGATCAGGAGCACAAAGGTAGATAGCACACAAATTTTTAGCCTGAACAGATGTAAGATGAAACCGATATGAAATAAGAAGTGTTTTTCGAAAAGCGTGCTCAAACTTCGACGGCCGAGAACTCAATCTTCCCGAGGGAATTTCGCAAAAATAATTTCAGCGAACCCAACAATGTTGGGGAGATTCAGATGTAAAATTTTCTGTAGATGTCCGTGAAAAAAAAATCGCCTAATTCTGAGTCCGTATGCGAAAGTTATGGCCGTTTTACGGAAGGACTCCGAATCAGGGTTTTCTAGGCGGCACCTCTCCAAACTCAAGGGCATATGGAGTGGGTATGAATGCGGTGATCTGTGGTAGCAGGTTCTGTGATGAGGGGCGGCGATATGGCTTATCAGGAGGTGGGGGATTAGGGTTTATGAAGGAGAAAACCCTAATACAACTAGGACTCCGAAACTGAGGAAAACCACAAAACAATCCGATTCCAACAAGGACTCAAATAGCGATTGGTGGCTAGATCGGTGTAGGATATGGGATGCAGCGGAGATGAAACACAACTAAATTAAGACCACGATCTAAACCAGCAACACGACTCGATTCTCGACACAAACTCAAGATACGGACTCAAACGAAATTGTGCAAAGGCTAGGCGTGGTTCTAGGTATGGTAGACTATGAACTGCAATTTTTTTGGCTTTTTCGTGGACTATAGGACTAACACAAAACTAAATTAAACTACGGGAGAAGGCGAACCCGACGGTAAACCTTGCTCGATACCACTTGATGGGGACGGGTTGCCCGAACTTCCGCCGTGGAGGATAAGTCGATTAGGCGGCGAGACACACACGATCCGGCTTTTCAATCGGACGATCAAAACCCCGCAATCGCAGCACCACGCTGCCCTTCGGTTATCAACCGCGGCGCTGCCTTGCTGACTCGCCACAAGGCTAATCCTGCCAATGAATCGAGAACACAAGCAAGAACAAGAAAGATGCAACTGAATTTGCAATTGAGGATGAAGCTCACGAGTTAGGGTCTCACAAACCGATGAACGGCGACACTCGCTCAAAGACAGAATTAATCTAAGCAAAACCCAAATCAAACCTTAGCGGCGGCTACTGGATATAAAGGCTAGGGACGTCCTAGAAACCCTAGACGCGTCGTGATGGACTCAACACGATACATGGGCCAACGGCCCAAATTGGTGACGCAGCACCCTGGGACAGATTCTGTCCGCCAGCTTGCAACGTAAATTCCTGTCGACTCCAAAGTCCAAATGACCTGAAACTAGTTCCATTGTAAATTTAATCTCCTTAGCTTTCGAGGCATATGTGGATCATCAAAATCGGAGCCCGTTTGTGGCCTGGGCGACGATTTTAGTGAACGCTGCTCCTGGTGGCCGAGGTAGTCGACTCGAGATGAATTGAACCTCCAACTTGACTTGGACTCCTCCTTGCCTCCCTCCTGGTCCTTGCTGGTTTCCAAGGCCTTCATGGTCCTCTCCAAAGTTCCTAAGTACAAGATAATCAATAATATCATTAGGTAGCATACCATCCTCACAAGTATCTGCACGGGCACTTAGGAACGAGCTCACCTGTTGATTCAATTGCCGTGCTCGTGCTCTTGTGATGGGTCCTTGCATCACAACTGGAGGAGGCTCGGTCGTATGCATATGAGTGATGTCCTCATCAGTCTTGATTTCTTAGAATCTCCCTAAGCGAAAAGTTGGTTAGGACCATAATCTTGTGGGCTTGAAAATAATATCGCAGCTTCTTGGAGGCCATGAACAGCGAGTACAAGAGCTTCTGGACCTCGAGGTAACTCTCATTTGGTCTATGCAAGACTTCGCTGACGTAGTAGATTGGTCGCTGTGCTCCATCCCTTTCCACTGTTAAGACTATGCTTACT
Organism: Guadua angustifolia; assembly: GCA_036346375.1. NCBI lineage: Eukaryota > Viridiplantae > Streptophyta > Magnoliopsida > Poales > Poaceae > Guadua > Guadua angustifolia. The sequence goes on from CM070501.1 coordinate 4,648,408, forward strand.
ACCTGTGGGATCACTGCCAAATATAATAGCAAGGTCTTCCTTGATTTTTGCGTGGTACTGCTTCAGCTCTTCAAAGGAGCGGTTCGCTTCTTCCGTCCAGGTGAAACTATCATGCTTGCGAAGTGCCTTGAAGAAAGGCAATCCACGCTCGCCTAACCGGGAAATGAAGCGATTTAGAGCCACCATTCATCTGGTCAAGGCTTGGATCTCCTTTACACAGCTAGGCGGTCGCATGCTTTCGATGGCTTTAATCTTTTCTGGGTTTGCCCCGATGCCCTGTGGACCGACCATGTAGCCAAGCAACTTGCCCGCCCTCACACTGAAGACACATTTTTTTGGATTAAGCTTTATTCGATGTCTGTTGAGGTTACAAAAGTTTTCCTCAAGGTCGAAGACATGACTCGAGGCGAGCTTACTTTTGACCACTATGTCATCCACATAGACCTCTAGATTGCGACCTATTTGGTATGGGAAAGTTTTCTGCATGAGACGTTGGAAGGTTTCTCCAGTATTCCTAAGACCGAAAGACATGTTTGTGTAGTAGAATGTGCCGAACGGGGTAATGAAGGAAGTCTTCTCTTCATCTTCAAGTGATATGCTGATCTGGTGGTAGCCCGAGTAGGCATCTAAAAAGCTCATCACCGACTCATTGCTAAGGCCGATTAACTGGTCTATGCGGGGTAGCGTGAAATTATCCTTGGGACAGGCGGCATTCAAGCTCATATGGTCGACACACATGTGCCATTTGCCTCCTTCTTCTTGACAATGACCAGATTCGCTAGCCATTTCGAATGCTTGACTTCTCGAACGAAGCCAGCCTTGAGAAGCTTGTCGAGTTCTTCCCGGATGATAACTTGCTTTTCTGGGGAGAAACGTCTAAGCTTTTGTCGCACTAGTTTCTTGCCAGGCCAAACCGCTAGCCTGTGCTCAATTACTTCCCTTGGGACTCCGGACATGTCAGATGGTTCCCAGGCGAACACATCAGCATTTTTCCGGAGGAAAGTAACGAGATCAAGTTCCTATTTAGGATCTAAGGAAGATCCTAAATGCACGACCTTGGTCGGCTCCACGTTGCTTAGCGAAACCACCTTGGTCTCTCCTCCGGGTTGGAGGGCAACTTTTGGCCAAGAATTCTTTGGCTCTTGGTTGGGGCCGTGATGAGGCAATTGCCCGACCATGTCTAGTGCCTTCTCGTCGCAGCTCAGGGCTACTTTTTGGTTTCCTCTTACGATGATTACTCCGCCTGGACCGGGAACCTTTAAGCACTAGTACGCATGATGCGTAACAGCCATGAACTTGGTAAGAGCTGGCCTGCCGAGGATGGCATTTGTCAGAACCCGCAAAAATAATACAGGCCCCAGCTGTCTTTACCTGTACTAGTCCCTGGATCAATAGCTAGTACACGCAGATCATAACAGTATGGACCATAACCATGCGATAAATAAAAATTTAATTCAGAGTACTGGCCGACATGGCCTATTATTACAAAAGTTGGACCCGTATATCATATAGTAGCGGAAACATTAAACTGGCAAATAAACTTGATGAAGCGAAGTCCAAAACACCACAGGCAAAGACTGGAGAAAACACGATCCGAGACATATGGATAATCCTCTTCAAAGCTTTCATCGCAGATGTCGTACGGTGGGATGCAGGCTCTTGGATAGCTATCTCTGATCTTCTGATCTGGTTTGTGGAATAAGCAGCCCCGCATTGAAAGGCGAGGGTGAGTATGCAACACACTCAACAAATCCGGAAAGAAATGCAGTATGTAGTTTAATTGAAGGGAGGGCAATGGTTAATTTGCGAAAAGCCAATTTTTAAGATTTTATCCTAGAATTTTGAAGAGCAGTTTTCAAAGGTATTTTCTTTTAAGAAATGAGAGTTTCAAACTTTTCAGGACACGGCTTCAACCGTGAAAAAAACAAAACATAGACCAACTCATGGCATTGGCCATGGTTTTATTTTAAGAATATTTTTCCATAGCACCAACCGTGGTTCTCTTTTGAAATCTTTTCCTCATGGCTCCAACCACGAACTTTTATCAAATCGAAACATTCATGGCTCCAACCGTGCTTCATTTTATAAAAATTTGATTTTGAAACCAAATAGGGAAAATCTACCATGTGACAATGCCCTCTGTCTACTCTTGACAGTGGGTATGGCTATTCGAATAGTTTGTTTGCTCTGCGGAGTTTGCATGCTTTACCCGCGAGAGATATTTCACTCTTTTTGGTTATACACTTCCTTTGGCATATAACCCCAAGTGAAAATCATAATGCCATTTCTCTAACTACATCTTCACTAAGTCACGCCCGCTGAGGTTTCACCGCCAAATGGCTACAACCATAATGGAAGCCCCCTCTTGTGCCTGTAGGACTCCTATGGCTCCAACCACGCCTATTCCACCGTCTGGCATGCCTTAATTAAGTTTTCACTAGCTACTCGGCCAGGCCCATCCTATGCCGGAACCCGCGGCCGCACTATTGTACATTGTTTGACAATCACAAGGGATCGGTCCTTAGGGTGACTATGGTGGTACATACTCAAACCCGAGTCTCGTGCATTCTGCACCCGCCTTGCAACCTTCCACCCTATTCAAGTTTTAAAATACCAAATCTTTTCTTTTATTTTACTAAACCGGCAGACTAACTGCACTTTTTAAATAATATTTTCACTCAATCATTTAGAATTTCAAATAGCAAGCCTTCAATTAAACATACAAATAGTATTTAGCATAACTAAGCACTACTATTATACTAAACAAGGTGTCAAACCATTTATGTTATAATTAATCATTCTAGGGCAGCCAAAGGATAGATGGATTAATATGTAACAAGCATACATATTAACAAGGTATTTAACTACAATCTATCATAATATATTTTTTTTTAATCAACATAGCATGCAAGTTTGTAAATCTACAAAGCATTTCCAAACATGGATCAACATGCTTCAAGGGAACTTGCAAAAATTTACTGAGAACCTGCTGGGAACATGCCTTGGTCAGCGAGGAGAGAGTCGTATTTGATGCAAACGGTGGCCCGATCTTCCTACAGGTAGTGGTAAGTCGATTGGTGGAGAACTCGACATTGACGATCCGGCTTCTAATCAAAACTGATCCGAACCCTGCAATCGCTACACCACGGCTCCGTAGGTCATCAACCACGCACAAACACGGCTGAACTCGCCAAGAAGGCTTATCCTTGCATGCGAATCGAGAACACAAGCAAGAACGTATAAGAAGCAATCTGAAATTATGAATTAATTCAAGCACAAGAGTTGGGGTTCCACAAACCGATGAACAGCGAAAAACTAACAATGTGTCTAGTTGTAATCTAAGCAAAACCCACGACCTAAAATGACGACTATTGAATAAAAAGAGAGAGGGGCATGAGGGGGAAGGGCTAAGGTTGTGTGCGGCTAGGGGGGCGCACACAACTTGGACTTGGACCCCCACACGCTTACAAGGCCCAAAACATCCCAAAACAGTGATTTCGTATATTGTTTTGATGATTCTGGCCGACTCGTGATTAATCTGGAGCTGAGACTAGATCCATTGGAAAGATCTCATCGTTATCTTTCAAACAAGCACAAGAACTCCTCCATTGGACTCCATATTCGAAAGTTATGCCCGTTTTAGTGCAGTATTGTCCGTTGACTCCGAACTGAACTTGGAGGTCGAATTGAGTGCTTCTAGTTGTCCTGGCGGTGCTTCTCCCATGTTCCTAAGAAGTAACACATCACAAGTACTTAGTAGAATCCCATCCTTAATAATATTATTATTAATAGCGAGAAACGAGCTCACCTCATGATTTAATTGGCGCACACGAGCTCTGGTCATAGGACCATGATGTATGCGTGTATCCAAATGAGTAATGTCCTCATCATCCTCCCCCTCTTGAATTGGAGTCGTCCTCGACCCAAGCTCATTCTCTTCTCCCACGTACGGCTTTAAATCTGAAATGTTAAATGTGGGACTAACCCCAAAATCTGCAGGTAACTCAAGCTTATATACATTATCATTAATATTTTCAAGTATTTTAAAAGGACCATCAGCTCGAGGCAATAATTTAGACTTTCTCAAATCTGGAAACCTATCTTTTCTCAAATGTAACCAAACAAGATCACCTGGCTCAAAAGATAAATGTTTCCTACCCTAGCTACCAGCAAGTCTGTACTTTTCAGTCATCTTTTCTATGTTTTCCTTAGTTATTTCATGCATTTTCCAAATGAATTCAGCACGCCTCTTTGCATCTAAATTTACCTTTTCAGAAGTAGGCAAAGGCAAAAGATCAATTGGAGCATGAGGATTAAACCCATACACTACCTGAAATGGACTTACCTTAGTGGTGGAGTGTACCGATCGATTGTAAGCAAACTCAACGTGTGGTAAACACTCTTCCCACAACTTTAAATTTTTCTTTAAAATAGCCCGCAACATGGTGGATAATGTGCGGTTAACGACCTCTGTTTGTCTGTCAGTTTGGGGATGACAAGTAGTAGAAAACAGCAGCTTCGTCCCCAATTTGTTCCAAAGTGATCTCAAAAGTGACTTAAAAACTTTGCATCACGATCCGAGATAATAGTATTAGGCACTCCATGAAGGCGAAAGATTTCCCTGAAAAACAAATTAGCTATGTTTGTAGCATCATCGCTCTTGTGACAAGATATAAAATGTGTCATTTTAGAAAAACGATCCACTACTACAAATATGATATCCCTCCCCCTCTTTGTCCTAGGCAACCCTAAAACAAAATCCATAGAAATATCCTCCCAAGGTATACTAGGAATAGGAAGAGGCATGTAAAGACCATGTGGATTTAAACGGGACTTAGCATTATTGCAAGTAGTGCAACAGGACACGAGCGCCGACGTCAAGGCCTCATCTTTGGCCAAAAGAAATGGGAGGCCAACACATCTTCAGTCTTTCTTACTCCAAAATGTGCCATCAAACCTCCTCCATGTGCCTCCTGCAACAATAAAAGACGAACGGAGCTAGCTGGAATGCATAGCTTGTTAGCATGATAGAGCAAACCATCATTCAACACAAATTTATTTCATGTTTTCCCTTCTTTACAATGTTCATGCACTTCTTTGAAGTCCAAATCAGTAGCTTATAAATCCTTAATGGTCCCTAAACCAAAAATCTTATGATCAAGTTGAGATAACATGGTATAATGCCTAGAAAGTGCATCAGCAATCACATTGTCCTTTCCTTTCTTATGTTTGATGACGTAAGGAAATGATTCAATATATTCTACCCATTTAGCATGTCGTTTATTCAATTTAGCTTGACTTCTAATATGTTTCAGTGATTCGTGATCAGAATGTATAACAAATTCTTTGGGCCATAGATAATGTTGCCAAGTTTCAAGAACACGAACTAAAGCATACAATTCTTTATCATAGGTAGAATAATTCAAGCTAGGTCCACTTAATTTTTTGCTGAAATAAGCAACCGATTTACCTTCTTGAATTAGCACACCTCCAACTCTAATCCCACTAGCATCACAATCAATTTCAAAGGTCTTACCGAAATCCGGGAGTTGAAGCAGTGGAGCATGAGTGAGCTTTTCTTTCAACAATTTGAATGCTTTTTCTTGTGCAGGTCCCTCATTTGAAAGCTACTCCTTCTTTGTCAACTCATTCAATCGGGTAGCAATGGTGCTGAAATTCAAGACAAAACGCCGGAGAACCGCAAGGCCATGAAAGCTTCTCACCTGGGTGACAGTCTCAGGGGTCGGCCAGCTCTTTATGGCTTCAATTTTTCCTTCATCCACTTCAATTCCCTGTGGAGTTACAACATAGCCAAGAAAAGAGACTCGATCTGTGCAAAAGGCACACTTCTCAAGATTACCAAACAGACGTGCATCTCTCAAAACATTAAAAACAGCACGCAGTTGTTCCACATGTTCTTTATGAGACTTGCTATATATCAAGATATCATCAAAGTAGACCACCACAAATTTACCAATGAAAGCACGTAAAACTTCGTTCATCAAACGCATGAAAGTGCTAGTTGCATTAGTTAAACCAAAAGGCATGACTAACCACTCATATAACCCAAACTTAGTTTTAAATGATGTTTTCCATTCGTCTCCCAATTTCATTCTAATCTGGTGGTATCCACTACGCAAATCATTCTTTGTGAAAATAATAGAACCACTCAACTCATCAAGCATGTCGTCTAACCTAGGAATAGGATGACGATGCCTTATTGTAATATTAGTAATGGCTCTACAATCCACACACATACACCAACTACCATCTTTCTTAGGAACTAAAAGAACAGGAACAACACATGGACTAAGGCTTTGTCGTACTACCCTCGGTCCAAAAGCTCTTGGACTTGTCGCTGAATTTCCTTAGTCTCCTCCGGATTGTCCTATATGCAGCACGGTTTGGCAAAGTCGCTCCCGGGATCAAGTCAATTTGGTGCTCAATACCTCGAATAGGTGGCAGCCCCGGGTGTATCTCAACTAGGAACACGTCGTCATACTCCTGCAAAAGGTTAGTGACAGCAGGAGGCAAAGAGCTAGACATATCGTGAAATGAAAATAAAGCTTCTTTGCATATCAAAGCATAGCACGGTGCACGCAAGCATAACACCACCTTTCAATTTAATTCCCTCGAATTTAGAACTTGATTTCTTGTCTTTCTTAGGTGGGAAAACATTCTTACCTACTTACTGATTTTCAGATTCTAGCGCAATCTCTTTCTTCTCATTTTCATCTCTCTCTTTATCACATTGCATAATTTCAGCAGGTGTAATAGGAAGCAAAGTGATTTTCTTTTCTTTGTGCATAAGAGTGTATTTATTACTTCTACCATGATGAGTTGCATCAGTATCAAATTCCCATGGAAGGCCTAATTGTAGTGACCCGAATTCACCAATTTGGATCCACCGTGTATGCCGCACTATTCCCAGGATCAACGCTAGTGCACACGGTTTAACATCGGTAAGCGTCATATCATACACACGATGATAACAATAAGACTTCATTTATTTAATATAACTAGTGTATGATCTTGTGATCACTTACATTTATTCGCCTCATAGGGCGGGACTAAGATAAAATAAGACAAATGCAGCTGAAAATCGAGAAGACGAGTGACTCATCAAGACACCACAAAGCATCGACAAGGCTTGGCCTAGTGACTCGCGCCCACTTGAAAGTCCTCCTCAAGCACAAAGCGATGACTCCTCCACTCGTTGTTGGTTTGTAAGCAAGGGTGAGTACACCAACACGCACTCAACAAGTTGTACATGTAATGCAATTCTATCATAGCTATATGCGTGCTTATTCCAAAGGAAGGCTTATGGTTCATAAGCAGTAAGCAGCATTTTCAAACATAAACAATACATAGATTGAAAAGACAGTAAAACAAATAATAACAAGTAAATAGATTCCATTGTTTCTCAAATCAAACCCAAGTTCTCCATCCTAAATCAAGTCCCATTATCCATATGGCATCCCGCCATCCCTCCAGCTTGTTCATTTTAATTAACTACCCTTGATCAGAATCACCGAGCATTGCTCAATACCGTGAGCACGGCTATCCTAATAGATTGTACACTCGCAGAGGTTATGCACTTTACCCACACGATATAACCATGCACCACACAAAGTAACGATTATAACAAAGCCTTTACAATGCATCCTCTTAACCCTGCTACCCGCTAAGGTTTCAACATCAAGGGCTACACCGCCACAACAGGCCCCCTCTTGCGCCATGTGAGTTTCTGCACCCTGACCACACCACCAAGATAGCACTTGTTAAGATTTGCAAATTAGTCACTAAGTCGCCCCATAACAGACGTAGGGTCGCAAGTTTGACTCAGTCAAAGGCTCGCAAGGTTAAGTCCTTAGGATTGATTAAAGCAAGACATACACATACCCTCGGCCCATTGAGCCCACCCGCACACCGCCCCTTCCACTTGCTTCAATCTAAAATGATTACCTCCCGGTTGGTTACTAAGCACCACGTGCTCATCACAAATCAACATTGTTATGTGACTCATTGCCACAACAACTCAATCTCTTTGTGCGACCACACATGGCCCACAAGTTATCATCATTGTTCCATATTCCATTAGTCAAGATTATTAAGCAATATTCCATGAGCATGTGATGACGTGGCATGGCTAAGCAATTCTATTCCGCTCTAACCATCCATGTTGATTTTCTATTAACCAACTATAATTAACCAACCTAAGGTGACAAGTGGATCATGGCATACAATTTAACAAGGTAGGTGTAATTCAAGATGGTATAATATCTAAATCCCAATCTAGGTCAAAATCATTTGTACACATAAAATAACAAGTGATAAGGTAAACCAAAATAGCATGCAATCTAATTTATGGGTGCAACATGATCAAAGCACAACTTGCCTTCATTAAGCTCCTCGCTCCGGTCCGAAATAATTCTTGAGCTGAGAAATCCTTCGAAGCCTCGCGACAATTCAACGTCTCGCGAATCGAGAGAGAAAAGCAAATAAAAACCAAAACCCAAGAGAAAACAAATTCAAAAATTCAAATAAAAACATCCCTTATAAAGATCTCATTTTTACAAATTTTTAGGAATTTGAATCACCTCAAACGGAGTTCGTATGCAAAAGTTATAAGGTTTTGAAGTTGGAAAATCCTGAAAAATCCTTATATTCATAATTCCGAATTAAATTGAATTGTTTTTATGAAGAAAATACTGATTTCCGACGTCAGCTGCCACAGGTGTACACATGGACTGCCATGCAATGCCAGCTTGATGCCACCCAAGCAACCAATCCACGTGGCGCCACGTGTCAAGGAAGTACCAACCCACCTCAGCCGATGACGTGGACAAATCTTGATGTTTCGTTGAGGATCCGACGGTCGAGAATCTTCCCAAGCAACGATGAAAACCTGGTGGCGCAACTCGCCGGTGCTGGGGACGATGACCACGTTCTCGACGTTGCGGTGACTTCCGGTGATGATGAAGCGGCGGATCCGACGCGGCGCCACCCGACGAACTCGAAGCCGAATCCCACTTGTCGGAAGAGTTACCGGGGCCGGCGCAAAACCACGGCAATACTTCACGAACTCCGGCAAGCTCAGGCGGCCTCCTCGGGGATTCTCCGGCGACGGCTCGTGGGGGAAAAGACGCGGCGCTAAGTGGTGATCATCGGGAGGGGGTCGGGCCTCTATTTATACCCGGCGGGGCGCGGCGAAGAAGGAAAGTGCAAGGGCAGCGGCGTTTGGAAGGCGGCGGCGATTTTTGGAAGGCGAATCGGAGACGATGAACGGTGACTACACGATGCGCAACCCGACGGTCAGATCACTAGGGTTTCTAATTTAGATGCTTTGATAAAGGCCGTTGGATTTTAATCCAACGGTCGGTTTTTAATCCTTTTAAAACCCGCCGGTCTGCATAGTGATTGGGCCGGGCCCATTACTGTTCATACCTGATTTTCCCGAATTTTCTAATTAATTTAATTCTCGGAAATAAAATGATTTATTTGAGATAGTGAAAATACTTTAAAAATTCCCAGAAAATTCTCAAAAATACTTTGAGACATCTAGGTCTTAAATAAAATATTTTCACAAAAACTTTATTTTAACTTTATATATTTTAATTAATTCTTATCAAAAGGTAATATTGTTTAATTCAATTTAATTCAAATAATTCTCGTAAAATCCAATAAAATCCAGAAAAATCATAAAATTCATAAATGGCAATAAAATAGTATTAATTAATTAAAAGGCTAAAAATTGGGATGTTACAAACCTCCCCTTAACGGAATCTAGGCCAGAGATTCTGTAATGACTAGAGAATAGGTTCGAAATTCGCCTTCGTGTCGTCTTTCACGCTCCCAGGTTGCTTCATTTTCTAAATGATTACTCCACTGAACTCTGCAAAAGCGGGTGGACTTGTTCCTGGTCCTACGCTCCACCACATCCAAAATCTTGATCGGATGTTCCTTATAGGTTAGATCCTCCCCGCAACTCAATAGCCTCCAACAAGGTTCCGCCACCGCACTCAAGACATTTCTTGAGTTGTGACACATGGAACACGTCATGCACTCCTGCCAAAGACTCTGGCAATTCCAACTGATAAGCAACCTCTCCTCGACGGCTTATTATCTTAATCGGCCCCACAAACCTAGGTGCAAGCTTCCCTTTGACATGGAACCTCTTAACACCTTTAAGGGGAGTAACCCTAAGGTACACATAATCATTGGGCTCAAAACTCAAGTCACAACGGTGATTGTCGCCAGAACTCTTTTGCCTTGATCAGGTTGTCTTCAATCTCTCCTCGATCGTAGCTACTTGCTCTTCGCCTCCCTAAGAATCTCAGTCCAAACATCAACGCTCTCTGCCTCATTCCAATTCAACGGAGTGCTGACAAAGCTCGCCCATACAAGGCTTCAAATGGCGACATTTGCAAACTAGCTCGGTAACTATTGTTATAATCAACTCGCATACGGCAAACATTTATCCCAAGATGTGCTATAAGATATCGCACAAGCTCTCAACATATCCTCCAAATCGATTAACCTCTCGCCCCGACCATCCATGCTCATGGATGGTATGCGGTGCTAAAATTCAAACGAGTACCCAATGCTTCATGCAAATTTTGTCCCAAAATCTTGAGGTAAATTGGGTACCTCGATCCGACACGATTTTCTTGGGCACACCATGCAAACACACAATCCTTGACATATATAACTCGCCAATTTGTCTCCGAATAGGTCGCCTTTACCGGATAAAGTGAGCGATTTTAGTTAACCGTCAATGATCACCCATATAGAGTCATACCCTCTCGAGTCTTGGACAATCTCGTGATAAAATCTATTCCAATCTCCTCCCATTTCCATTGCGGAATCTTTAATGGTTGCAATAATCCAAATGGGCTTTTGGTGCATCGCTTTACCCTCCGCATACGCCACACAACGCTACATGTTCCGCTACTTCACGCTCATGTTAGGCCACCAAAATCTCCCTTTAAGGTCCCGATACATCTTAGCACTTCCCAGGATGGATAGAATACTTGGAATCGTGAGCCTCCTCGAGAATCAATCGCTTGAGTTCTCTCTCATCCAAGACACAATCCGCCCTTGAACCATAGGGTTCCTTGCTCATCTACCGAGAAATCCTCGCCTAACCCTTCATCCTTCTTGGATTTGATCTTGCCGATCTTCTCATCCTTATTCTCGCTTATCCTCGATGTGATCCTCCAAACTTGGCTTCACTTCTAATGCAGCAAGAAATCCTTATGCACAACTTCCAATCCCAACTTCAAATTCTTCGCACAACTCCCACCGCTTGCTTACCACTAATGAATTCACATTATGACTCTTTCGACTCAAAGCGCCGGCCACCACATTAGCTTTTCCAGATGATAATGGATTCCAACATTATAATCCTTTATCAATTCCAACCATCTCCTCTCGCCTCATGTTAAGATCCGATTGAGTGAATATATATTTCAAACTCTTATGGTCCGTGATATATCTCACATCTATTTCCAATGAGATAATGACGCCATATTTTTAGAGCATGCACTACTACCGCTAACTCCAAGTCATGTGTTGGGTAATTCCCTTCATGAGGCCTCAACTGCCTTGATGCGTAGGCCACCACCTTGCTATTCTGCATTAACACACATCCAAGACCTTGTCGCGATGCGTCATAGTAGATGTCAAAACTACTCGCACATCCCAAAGATTACAACAGTAAGCGATGTTAATCTCTTCTTTAATTCTTGAAAACTATTCTCGCACTCAGCGCCCATGCAAACTTCTTCTCCTTCTTCAACAATTGCGTGAGAGGTCTCGAATCGTCAAAAATCCTTCAATGAATCGACGATAATATCCCGCCATTCCCGTAAAACTACGGATCTGCAGGATCGTTTCTGTTGTCCCAATTCATTACTGACTTCTACTTTACTTGGATCCACGGCAATTCCTTTAGCGTCATTACATGGCCAAGGAATTCCACCTTCTCCTTCCAAAAGTCACACTTGCTGAACTTGGCATATAATTGCCGATCACGCAACCTTTCCAAAACCAATCTCAAATGCTTATCATGTTCTTTCTTCCGACTTGGAATACACAAGGATATCATCAAAAAAACAACCACAAACTTATCCAAATATTCCATGAACACCTTATTCATGAGGTTCATGAAATAAGTCAGCATTGGTTAACCCAAATGACATGATCAGAACTCATAATGTCCATAACGGGTTGAGAATGCGGTCTTCGAATATCCTCCGCCTAATCCTTAGTCGATGATAACTCGATCGAAGATCTATCTTGGAGAAAACTCGCCGCTTCCCTTCAACTGATCAAACAGTCATCAATCCCAAGCAAAGGGTACTTATTCTTGATTGTTACTTCATTAAGTGCACGATAATCGATGCACATCCTTAAACTTCCATCCTTCTTCCCGATTTAACAAAATCGGGCGCCCCCACGGGAAGAACTTGGCCGAATGAAACCCTTCTCCAACAATTCCTCAATTTGCTTCTTCATCTCAACTAACTCATCGGTTGGCATCCTATACGTTCTCTTTGCTATCGGTCTGTCCCTGCATTCCAACTCAATAACAAACTCAATATCCCGATCCGTGGTATGCCCGGTAAATCCTCGTGAAATACTTCCGTAATCTCTAACCACCGGTACATCCTCCAAATTAACCACCTTCACATCGTTGATCATCAATCGACCTTCACGGATTATGTAGCATGCACTTCCACCTTTTCACCATTAGGGTTTTCTAAGGTCACCATCCTTTGACCACAATCCAAAACAGCCTTGTGTTTTGACAGCTAATCCATCCCTAAGATAATATCGAAGGTTTGGGTATCTAACAAGATGAGATTCGCTAGGAACTCTATTCCATTCATGAGCAACTTAACTCCTAAACACCCAAGGTTAGATTGAAGTTCCGATCCGGGTTTGTACTAGAAGCACACATTTAAGATTCTTAACGGCTAATCCATTCTTTAATGCAAAATTCGAGAAACAAACGGCTAAGCTCAGAGTCAAATAAAATCAGAGCTCAGATCGAAGTTAACTAGAACTTACCCAAGACGACATCCGATGCCTCCCGAGCTCCATCGCCAGTGATGTGGTTGATCCTTCCACGACGGCCGTTCGAGGCGACGCTTCGATCGGCCGCACTCTATTTCCTCCCGCCATCGGGTCTTAGCTGTGCGCTTGCTAAAGCGGATCGTGTAATTCTCCTTCTTCGGACACTTGTTGGCAAATGCCCAGCTCATGGCATGAAAAGCATCTTCTAGCATCAGGCTGTTGATTTCCATAAACTACATTGCCCATTGGTGCTGGAGTCTGAAAATTCTAACTAACGGGGCGCGGTGTTGGGACCGGTGCTCGCTTCAGAATCGAGGCTGAATCTCGCAAACTGCTGAGGTGTCATCCTCAACCTAAGATGATTCGGCCGCCTTGCCTGACTAGCCATCCTGCGCTTGCGGTCCTCACCCAACTCCTTGCGTTTATCCTCAAGGATTAAAGCCTTATTGACTAACTCCTGAAAGTCAGGGAAAGTGTGGGTGATCAAGCCCACCGCGATCCCGAGTTCATCCTTTCGTAAAGCGGATCGTGTTCGCCTTGTTCAGCCACATCCTCAAAGATAGCGTACAACTAAGTAAACTTATTCAGATACTCAAGAATCGACCGCCTCCTTGTTTCAAAGCCCTAAACTCCTCCTTCTTGAGATCCATCATTCCTTTCGCACATGATATCGGGCGTAAAAGCAGTTGAAAATTCCTCCCATGTGATTTCTGTGGGGCTTCATGCGCCGCTGTGAGAGTTCTCCCACCATTCTCGCAATGTTCCTTCCAACTGCGCGAAGCATACAACACCCTCTCATTGCCCTCACATTGCGTGATGTGCGCTTCTTCTCCATGGTTCTCAACCAATCATCGGCCTCCAATGGATTGACATTGCTCGAGAATGTCGAGGACTAGTTCTCATGAAATCACCAACTTGGAGTGGTTACGTGGTCTATTGTTGCCTTGTCGGCGCTATCGGCAATTTTGGCCACCAAATTCTGATTTGTCGTGATCATTGTCCGTGATCACCGAGTCTCAGGCGCCGTAAAAGCTCCCAAGTTCACAGATTCATCAAGCGGTCTGGGTGCGGTGGTGTTCCATCATGGTCATTCCACGGAGACCACTTTCTCGACGCTCCATTGTTGCCGCGAGTGTTCACCATCCGCTTAGGTTAGAGAGGGTAGAAGTAGCACAGATGAGATATAAGAATCTCTAAAGCGGGGGAAACAGGTTTAACCCAAACTTTATCATTTTATTGAAATACTTGGTATGGGTGCTTACATAAGCCTAAAAGCTTTGCAACGCATACTGCACACTCAGCAAACAATAAAATCCAAACTAAGCACTCAACCTTAACGTCTATTACAATTGGAAATGCTATCTTTATGGACGCGACTCATCATTCGAAGTCTCAACTTAATCCTAAGTCTCTCATCCGTCAAGTCGGACTCGGTCTGCCTCCTGCCGGGTCGTAGCTCCATCTCCGCCTCGCTTAGATCCAAATAATGCATCCTCCAACTCACGGACCTTTCGAGAGATCGATCCAAAACTTCTTGTAACCGAAGCTTCATCTTCCGGCCTCCTCTGCCCCTTCAGCTCCAGAGCCATGTCATCGATGGCATCCTTCGCGATGACATATCCGCTAGGTAGGCGATCGTGGCATTCTCTTCCCTTATTGGCTCCCGATCATAACGGTTGTCCCGCGGATGATGATGAAACACAGTGCCTTCCAGCTCTCGGGGTAGGTGCGAGCAAGTTGTCTCATCACCAAACGTCTGCTGTTCGGATCCCATTTCGGGCGAGATCTCCGACGATGATGCGGATGGTACGACTTCCTCTTGCCCTTGCTCGTCGCGTAGATCGTAATCTGAACCCTCCACCAACGCCAAGTCCCAAGACGCATTATGGTCTCCCTCAGAGATCGGCTGTCAAGCCTCCGAGCATCCTCATCATGCGCCATAGTTCTCGCGGGCGTAACCTCCTTCCTACTCTCCGCACTCTTGGACCATCCTCATCTATTTAAAGGAGAAGTAGTTAAGTGCTTGTCCATTTTAAGAAAGGTGAATAAGAATTTAAGCAAAGATACTGAGTGGAGAATGAGATGAGTTGAGAGAGTTGTATTAATCCAGCTTTAGATTTTCCTTTTAGAAAATAGGTTTGGACACTCTACCAACTAGGGCCAAGACCTACAGCTAGTATGCTCGATACCACCTCAGAGTGACCCGACCACCAATTCGATCCACCGTATGCCGCACTATTCCTGTGATCAACGCTTAGTGCACATGGTTTAACATCAAGAGCGCCATATCATACACACGATGATAACAATAAGACTTCATTTATTTAATATAACTAGTGTATGATCTTATGATCACTTACATTTATTCGCCTCATAGGGCGTGACTAAGATAAAATAAGACAAATGCAGCGGAAAATCGAGAAGACGAGTGACTCATCAAGACACCACGCACGATTGACAAGGCTTGGCCTAGTGACTCGATCCACCGAAAGTCCTCCTCAAGCACAAAGCGATGACTCCTCCAATCGTTGTTGGTTTGTAAGCAAGGGTGAGTACACCAACACGTACTCAACAAGTTGTACACAGAATGCAATTCTATCATAGCTATATGCAGGCTTATTCCAAAGGAAGGCTTATGGTTCATAAGCAGTAAGCAGCATTTTCAAACATAAACAATACATAGATTGAAAAGACAGTAAAACAAATAATAACAAGTAAATAGATTCCATTGTTTCTCAAATCAAACCCAAGTTCTCCATCCTAAATCAAGTCCCATTATCCATATGGCATCCCGCCATCCCCTCTAGTTGTTCATTTTAATTAACTACCCCTTGACTGTAATCTCCGAGCATTACTCAATACCGTGAGCACGGCTATCCGAATAGATTGTACACTCTGCAGAGGTTATGCACTTTACCCACACGATATAACCATGCACCACACAAAGTAACGATTATAACAAAGCCTTTACAATGCATCCTCTTAACCCTGCTACCCGCTAAGGTTTCAACATCAAGGGCTACGCCACCACAACAGGCCCCCTCTTGTGCCATGTGAGTTTCCTGCACCCCGACTCACACCACCAAGATAGCACTTGTTAAGCATTTGCAAATTAGTCACTAGGTCTGCCCCATAACAGACGTGTGGTCGCAAGTTTGACTCAAAGTTAAAGGCTCGCAAGGTTAAGTCCTTAGGATTGATTAAAGCAAGACATACACATACCCTCAGCCCACCGAGCCCACCTCGCACACCGCCCTTCCACTTGCTTCAATCTAAAGTGATTACCTCCTGTTGGTTACTAAGCACCACGTGCTCATCACAAATCAACATTGTTATGCGTGACTCACTGTCACAACAACTCAATCTCTTTGTGCGACCACACATGGCCCACAAGTTATCATCATTGTTCCATATTCCATTAGTCAAGATTATTAAGCAATATTCCATGAGCATGTGATGACGTGGCATGGCTACAATTCTATTCCGTTCTAACCATCCATGTTGATTTTCTATTAACCAACTATAATTAACCAACCTAAGGTGACAAGTGGATCATGGCATACAATTTAACAAGGTAGGTGTAATTCAAGAGGGTATAATATCTAAATCCCAATCTAGGTCAAAATCATTTGTACACATAAAATAACAAGTGATAAGGTAAACCAAAATAGCATGCAATCTAATTTATGGGTGCAACATGATCAAAGCACAACTTGCCTTCGTTAAGCTCCTCGCTCCCGGTCCGAAATAATTCTTGAGCTGAGAAATCCTTCCGAAGCCTCGCACAATTCAACGTCTACGTGAATCGAGAGAGAAAAGCAAATAAAAACCAAAACCCAAGAGCAAACAAATTCAAAAATTCAAATAAAAACATCCCTTAGAAAGATCTCATTTTTACAAATTTTTAGGAATTTGAATCACCTCAAACGGAGTTCGTATGCAAAAGTTATAAGGTTTTGAAGTTGGAAAATCCTGAAAAATCCTTATATTCATAATTCCGAATTAAATTGAATTGTTTTTATGAAGAAAATACGGATTTCGACGCCACCGCCAGTGTACACATGGACTGCCACGCAATGCCAGCTCGATGCCACCTCAGCGCCACCCAAGCAACCAATCCACGTGGCGCCACGTGTCAAGGAAGTACCAACCCACCTCAGCCGATGACGTGGACAAATCTTGACGTTTGCTGAGGATCCGACACGAGAATCTTCCCGAGCGGCGATGAAAACCGGTGGTGCAACTCACGCAAGACCGGGACGATGACCATGTTCTCGCTGCGGTGACTTCCGGTGATGATGAAGCGGCGGATCCGACGCGGCGCCACCCGACGAACTCGGCGAATCCCACTTGTTTGGAAGTGTTACGGGCCGCGCAAAACCACAGCAATACTTCATGAACTCCGGCGAAGCGCAGCGCCTCTCGGGATTCTCGGCGACGCTCGTGGGGAAAAGACGCGCGCTAAGTGGTGATCATCGGGAGGGGTCGGCCTCTATTTATACGGCGGGCGCGCTAAGAAGGAAAGTGCAAGGGCGGCGGCGCTTGAAGGCGGCGATTTTGGAAGGCGAATCGGAGACGATGAACGGTGACCACACGATGCGAACCGACGGTTAGGATCGGCCTAGGGTTTCTAATTTAGATGTTTTGATAAAGGCCGTTGATTTTAATCCAACGGCCGGTTTTTAATCCTTTAAAACTCCGCCGGTCTGACAAATGATTGGGCGGGCCCATTACTGTTCATACCTGATTTTCCCGAATTTTCTAATTAATTTAATTCCTAAAATAAAATGATTTATTTGAGATAGTGAAAATACTTTAAAAATTCCCTTAAAATTCTCAAAAATACTTTGAGACATCTAGGTCTTAAATAAAATATTTTCACAAAAACTTTATTTTAACTTTATATATTTTTAATTAATTCTTATCAAAAGGTAATATTGTTTAATTCAATTTAATTCAAATAATTCTCTAAAATCCAATAAAATCCAGAAAAATCATAAAATTCATAAATGGCAATAAAATAGTATTAATTAATTAAAAAGGCTAAAAATTGGGATGTTACACTAATAAAAGTGAACATGCTTGCATAGGCACTACGTCAAAATTAGCAAAATCATGGTATGTTCCAATGGAGAATTGCACTCTAGCAGTTTGTGTTACCTTCACCTTACCACTATTATTGAACCATTGAATATGGTAGGGATGAGGATGTGCATGTGTGGTCAAGCAAAGCTTCTTGACCAGATCTGAACTCACCAAGTTGTTGCAGCTTCCACCATCAATTATGACTCGAACTCGGCGATCCTTGACAATGAGGTACATCTGAAATAAATTATGGCGTTGTAGCTGCTCCGCTTGCTCCATGGGGGTGCTCAACACTCGTTGCACCATTATTGTCCTATAATTCTCCGTGGTAGTGGTCCCTAAAATCTCCTCATCATCGTCATCCGCCTCATGGTCATCCTCATTATCTACAAGGTTAGCTGCAATAACATTTTCATTCTTAACATCACTAGTGCTAATGTACCCACCTTCTTCCGTTGCATTGTACGCTCGTTGATTTGGGCAATCCTTCATGACATGGCCCATTCTTTTGCAACGGTGGCACACAATCCCAGTTGTACGACCCGTGGAAGCAACCGATGAAGAGCTCTTTGTTGGTGCCTGCACGTTATTAGTTTTACTCACCTCGGGTGTACGTGAAGGTGGTGGTGCTGCTGCTGAACGCACCCTACTCGTGGAGGGGGTAGCAGACCGACTAGTAGTAGGCGGGGCGGATTTGGCTTGCCCCGGAGTAGTTATACCACCAAAATTGCTCCTTGTCCTTTGTTGTCTTCCCTGCAATTCTTTTTCTACCAACATAGCAAGCTGGAACAATCTATTGATATTATTATATTCTTTGTAATCAATTATGTCCTGAATTTCACGACATAAACGCCCATAAAACGAGCCATCTTATCTTCTTCATCCTCAAATACCTCACAAAGGCAACATGCCTATTTGTAGCTCTTGATAGTACTCCTCTACGAGATCTATTACCTTGATTCAAGCGTTGCAATTTCTTACGAATCACGTTTGTATGAAGGAGGAACAAATCTACTATGCATAGCTCGCTTAATCTATCCCATGTATCAAAGTTGTGTTTAATTTACTACTTCATTCCACCAAATGATAGCAAAATCTTTGAACTCACTAGTAGCTTGTCCGACTCTATGTACTTCAGAACTAAATGGGAGTTAAATTTTTGCTCAACAGCTTATTTCCCAATTTAAATAAGCTTCAAAGATCATATGCACTTAAAAAGATGGTATGGTAAATTTAACTTTAGAAAAAGGATCATCATTTCCATGACCATTGCAATGATTAAAATCATTAACTCCAATACCTTAACGGTTGTGATTCAGGCATCGTTGTTGTCACGCATCCGGTGCAGCGGCGCGAGTAGCAAAGGCATCGTGGTCCTCTCCATCCACATCATCTCCCCCGACAGACTCTTCATGGTCCTCCATTCTACGAGCTCTGTTGAGAGGTGGCTATCTCTCAAAATTCTCCAACCTCGTAAGAAGGTTGGCGATGTTTCTCTCTATCCTGTCCAATCTTTGGTCATTGTCTTGACCGATTCTTGCGATGCTTGCATTGATGTCATTCAGCAAGTTGTTAAGCTCGTGTCTTGTAACAAACTCATCATCTTCCACACTTGCCATTGTTAGTCAAAAGGAAGAAAAAAAACAAAGACAACACAGTAGTATTATCCCTCGCCAACTACTAGGTGGTGGAAGGTGGATTCACTCACTCTCAAGCCGCCTTACCACGCCTACAAATGTTCTTACCAATGCAAAGGTGGTACAACCAATGGTGGTTTATGATACCGTGGTTGGAGCATGAGTGAGGCGATTGCAAAGTAGAACCCGAAATGATATGAAGTATGTGGAGCTCGAAGGCAATGTTATGTAGCAAAGGAATAAGCAATATCGAAAATGTAATAGCAAAGTCAATAAATGCCCAAAGTAGTTGTCACAATTGCTGGTCTAACCATGTTCCTCAAACTAGTTTAACCAAGCTAGGGATATACTGAAGTACAAAGGACTCAAAGGATGCAAGCGATTCTAATTTTCTTCTTCTCTTTCTCTCTGTTCGCTTCTTTTTCTTCTCTTTGATTTTTTTTGCCGGTGCGGCTCTTTCTCTTCTTCTTTTTTTTGCACTTGATTTTTTTCACTTTTTTCTAACTCAAAGGTATACCTCTAAACTCAGAGGAAAAAACAAAAATCTCACGTTTTGGAGCAACAGACAACGTTAAACAGATGACCGAAAGAATTGACAGAACGGGGCAGCAAACTTCTAGGGCCCAAAACTCAGTCTTAGAAGCTTTTTTTGAGGGTATAAAAATGCACAAGCCTAAAGGCATGCGAAATTTTCACGTGCATGTCGTTGTCCCCTTCGAAACAAAAAAGTACGCCCCAATCGAAGTTCGTATGCAAAAGTTATGGCTGTTTTACTGAACACTGTGGAAACTGGAACTATCTAGGGCTTCACTTCTTCCTTTCGGTTCCAGTTAGGGTTAAACCATCGATAGGACTGCGGCTAAAGATTGGAGGCTATGCGGTGCGTGGCAATTGATACAAGGCGGCTCGCGACCTATCTAGGGCTTGCGGTGCAGGGTATATAACACAAGGCGGCTCGCAAGGGCAAACCGAGTAGGACTCAGTTTGGTGTCGGTTGTTGGCTGTGGTAGGATGAACTGGGACAGCGGAAAGGTGTAAACTAGTGACTAAATTCACGATTTCAACCAACAACAAGACGATGACTATGGACACAAATTCAACAAAGCGAAACTGAAAATGAAAATTGCAATGGCACAAAGGGTCATAGGACAGTGGAATGATGATGAACAAATGATGAACAATTTTTTTGTAGGGCTAATTTTCTGGACTCTAGGACGATGGAAACAATGATAAAGGTGGGGAAATAGGGTTACCTATCGGGCAACTGTAGCTCTGATACTACTTGATGCGAACGGTGGCCCGATCTTCCGACAGGTAGTGGTAAGTCGATTGGTGGAGAACTCGACGTTGACGATCCGTCTTCTAATCAGAACTAATCCGAACCCTGCAATCGCTACACCACGGCTCCGTAGGTTATCAACCACGCACAAACACGGCTGACCTCGCCAAGAAGGCTTATCCCTGCATGCGAATCGAGAACACAAGCAAGAACGTAGAAGAAGCAATCTGAAATTACGAATTAATTCAAGCACAAGAGTTGGGGTTCCACAAATCGATGAACGGTGAAAAACTGACAACGTGTCTAGTTGTAATCTAAGCAAAACCCACAACCTAAAACGATAGCTACTGAATAAAAAGAGGGAGGGGCATGAGGGGGAAGGGCTAGGGTTGTGTGCAACTAGGGGGGCGCACACAACTTGGACTTGGACCCCACACGCTTACAAGGCCCAAAACAGCCCAAAACAGTGATTTTATGTATTGTTTTAATGATTTCGACTGACTCGTGATTAATCTGGAGCTGAGACTAGATCCATTGGAAAGATCTCGTTGTTATCTTTCAAACAAGCACAAGAACCCCTCCATTGGACTCCATATGCTGAAAGTTATGCCCGCTTTAGTGCAAGACTATCCGCCGACTCGAACCGAACTTGGAGGCCGAATCGAGTGCTTCTAGTTGTCTGGCGGTGCTTCTCCTATGTTCCTAAGAAGTAACACATCACAAGTACTTAGTAGCATCCCATCCTTAATAATATTATTATTAATAGCGAGAAACGAGCTCACCTCATGATTTAATTGGCGCACACGAGCTCTTGTCATAGGACCATGATGTATGCGTGTATCCAAAGGAGTGATGTCCTCATCAGTCTTCTTGTGGATCAGCAACAGCGTTGACGTCAAACGTTTCTATCACATGAAAAACAACGAATAAACACACAGTCGGAAAATACGGAGAATCAAATTAATTCATAATTTCATGAAACTTCCAGATCTATAGTTTAGCATTTTAAAAGATTATAAAATTTATTTCAACATTTTTGGACATATATTTTAAGAGCTACAAAATTCATAAATTTAGATATTCCGTGGATAATTTGACAATTTAAATTTATTTGTTAAATTTTAGAAAAATTATCGTGAATAGGTATTAATTTTTGGTAATTAACAAAACTTGTTGCATGCAATTTGGAGCTAAAACGAGTTTGCAACAAAATTCACAAATTTCAAAAATTGTTAAAAAGGACATGTACAAACTAGATAATTCGGTGGCACTGTTCATCGTGCTTTACTGTAGTATGCTACTGTTCATACACGATACATAGATCAGAAGATGACCGGCCTAAAGGAAGAAGAGTCTAGAGGGCTGGCCGTCCGGCCGAGTGGTGGCAACGCGACGTGGCGAACTCACCGGCGGTGACGACGGCAGCGGAGGGGTGGCTAATCGGCAACGGTGGTCGGAAAATGGCACGTCCCAAAAAAAACAAGAACACACTTGAACTTTTGCAAAATCCAGTGGAACGAAGATGAGGAAGCTCTTTTGGAGTGGGGAATGGGTTGGCGACGAAGAGAGATAGCCAAGGCTCCCTTTTATAGTGCGAATGGAAGACCAAAGGGTGAGGGTTCGCGGTGAAAAGGAAAACGGACGCAATAACATTTCTTTCGCGATTAAGAGCAAATTGATGGAGGATTAATTTGGAAAACAGTTGTGGATTGATGAGGGTGCAACGTGAATTCCGAATATCATTTCTGTTGAATTTTTGGTGCTTAAATGAAGGGGATTTGGAAGGTTTTCAGTTGCTTTAATGGAGGAGAGAGAAGGAAACGTTTTCCTGGAAACGCTCGGTTGAAGAAGACGATGCTACAGTAGTCTGATAGTGGATCGGCAGTTTTTTTTCAGATTTTATTTGTTTGACATAGACAGCGCTTGAGATAAAATAGTAAAATGACTCTAAAATTTTTGGCAAAATTCTCTAAAATACTAGGGAATATTTGGAACCTAATAAACTTGGTTTTGGAATTTTTCATATATAGATTTTCTGCAAAAATTCTTTTAGTAAATCGTACACTTGTACAAATTTTTATAAAATCAACAAACTTAATTTATATGTCAAGTTTTTGAAAATATTTGAAAAGAACATTCTCATTTTTCAAATGTTTTTATTATAAACAAGATTTTATTTTATTTTATTATCTTTTATTTAATTATTTTTTTACAAATGCTACATGCGTGATTTTAATTTTCATGAAAAATGAGGATGTTACAGTATTGTTGGCCAACTCGAAATCGACCACCTCAAAGGTGATCATCTCTGTCCGGAAATTGCTTGGACTCCTGAATGTGACGGGCAAAATGACCTGGCCAAGAGGTTTAGCTGAGGTGCCCGGAACAATCCCATAAAAGGGGACCGCTATGCTCTTGATTTTGGATTGAGGGACTTGCATCTCGTCCAAGACTTTGGCAGATATGAGATCCAAGGAACTTCCACCGTCAATGAGCACTCGTCCCACCGTGGTGTTATTGATGGCCAGGTTTACAACAATTGGAAGCCTCTGGGGCTTGGTAAATCCAAGGGGACAGTCATCCTTGGAGAAGGTAATGGGCAACTCGAACCACCTGAGCTGCTGCATGGGAGGCTTGCCCTGAGTGACGTGGTGCACCTCCCGTGCCACCTCCTATAGGTCTCGACTGGATTTGTAGGCTGAGGAGCCCCTGAATATTACTGCAATATGATTGCAGGGCTCCTGGTAGTCCATATCCTCTTCGTCGTTAGCGGGCTTTTTGCCCTTACTGTTCTTGCCTTGCTCTGGGAGCGTAGGCATGGTACCTTTGTCATTGTAGAACTGTTCTAAGCAGAACGTCCAGGTTCGGCAATTGCGGAGGTCGTGCCTATACGCCTGATGAAGCGTGTAGAAACGGTCACTCAGCGGGACATCTTGGTCGTTGCGGCACTAGGGTGGTCGACCCCTGCCTCTTCCGCTAAAATTCTTACGCTATTGTAGTTGCGAAGCTCGCGGCTGATGCTGCTCGACAATCACGACCACGTTCAGTGTAGACGACCGCTTTTTCTTTTTCTTGATCATTTTCTCCACGGAGCCTGCATTCTTCTTACTCGTGGAGCCTTCTAAGCTGAGTTGAGGTGAGAGCTTACCCTCGTCTAGCATTTTCTTCCACTAGACTTCCTTATCGGCGTTCGCATACCGATCAGCCATGCGAAACAGCTCGCTAGCTGTTAAATTAGGATGGATCTCCATATCCTACGTGAAGAGGATGTCTCGGATCCCAAACTTGAAAGCGTGGATGACTGCCTCATCCGAAACATTCGGGATCAAATTCCACACTTGAATGAACCTTTGGATGAACTGTCGCAAAGACTCACCTTCCGTCTGGATCAAGTGCTCGAGGTCACGCTCTTTGCCTGGGCGGGTGTAGTAGCTCTGAAAATTTGCTCTGAGTGCACTGCTGAGTTGCCTCCAAGAGCGAATTAACCCCTTCTTCTGATTGAAGAGCCAAGTCCGAGTAGCTCCATCAAGCACTGTAGGTAGGAAGTTAGCCATAACTCCCTCGTCACCTGCAGCTGCTAAAATCGCAGTGGTGTAAATGGAGAGGAACTCATCCAGATTCTGAATCCCGTTGAATCTCTCGATGTGGCTAGGCTTGAACTCGCTCAGCCACGAGACATTACAAAGAGGCACTGCAAAAGCCCGACATCCGAAAGCCGGGGTGTCGCGGTGGTCTCTTCGGCCACGGTGATCATGGTGATCATCTCTATGCTAGCTTACGACACGTGGACCGAGGCGAGAGAAAACTTCTCAATGTTGGCGCGACAGGGGTTGATCTAAGGCAGAATGCTCGGTATGCCTGTGACCATGATGAGCATACCTTTGACCCTGTGAGGTTGCTCGGGAATCGCTCCGGGAGTCCTCGCGGTACCGATCATACTTCCCACGGCCTTCCCGAGCAAGGCTTCGAGAATCACTGTGATGGGAGAGAATAGGGGTGTGATGTCAATTTTTCTGGGAAACGCTCCTGGCTTCTTTGTCACGAGGTGACCTTGAAAGCTTCATGTCGGCGGTGAGTTTCTCCAAGCCTTTGGCTACGACCGTGCCCATTGCTTCCAGGTCCACCTGTTCGGGGAAATTTCGAAGATCACGCATGACCACCGCTAGAGCTTGCGGTCGCTCTCTGCTCTAGGGAACGAGAGGAGGCGAGTTTGGTCGACGATCTTGTACATGCTCCGGTGTGTAACACCTGTGGGAAATCTCGTGAGCTGGGGTTTCAGCCCTGGCGCTCGGTTTTTCACGAGCTTGACGGCGGATGCTTGCCAAGGTCCTATTTAGGGACGCTTCAGGTGGTTTTTGGCCACTTCATAGCGGTGAGGACGGGTATCCCCCGAGGATTCAATCTCAGGGTCTTCTTCTCCTCCCGCCATGTTGACATCGCGGGAATGCGAGGATCGTGAAAGTGACATCATGGTGTCTCCTCGCAATGTAGTTTCGTGATCGGGCTCGAAATAGTCGGGAATGTCCAAACCATCGTAAAGTCCATCACACTCCTCATCATCTATGAGGGTATCATGCTGAGAGCGAAGGTATCGGTCTTGTGCTGCAGCCACTGGGGAAAAACTCCCGGGTTCGGTGTGACCCTCTGGGTCAGCGACACCGGCTACGCCTTCATCGGCATAGTATATGTCATTATCCCCGGTGCCATCGAAGACGCAGAGGTCTTGAGTATCCTAGGAATTGGGCATCTTCAGGGATTCTTCACAGAAAAATCTGCTAGTGACTGATCCCCACAGACGGCGCCAGCTGTCGACGTTTGGGAAACAGGTCCCCGTCGAGGTTACCTGTTGAATGAGAGATCAACAGAGCTCCTTTTTGTTGAAGGGTTTGCATCTAGAGAATGCTCTTAGGATAGGATACTCGAAAAATAGACAAAGGTTTATACTGGTTCGGGCCTCCCACAGCGGAGATAATAACCCTACTCTAGTGATTTCACTATTGTTGTGAAACTCTTACAAGAAGGCTCGTGTATCTTGTGCATTTGTGGTCTTGTTCTCTCGTTTTTCTCTGTGTCCCCCCTTTACCAATTTACAGGGGGGTTCTTATAACTTACAAGATACTTGGAATAACTGCAGCCGAATAATGTGCATTTTACTGCATTAACTATGGCCGTAACTGCAACCTTAATTCCTGCCACGTTCCAGTTGTGGGCATAACGACCCTGGATCGTGGTGTAATATCGCCACTTAAACGTTGTGAGGTGAACACGATCTTCCAATCATGCTCAAGGATATCCCCAAATCTGACTGATCCTTGCACATTCCCTAGCTTGCATGCTCGGGGACGAGCTTGTATGCTCGTAGGCGAGCTTGGGTGCTCGTAGGCGAGCACCGAGCCTACATGGTTGGGCGGACTCGTTAGCTAGACTATCTGAGGGTCCTCCTTGGGGACACCATCCAAGGGCATGCGTGGTTGACCAAAACTGGCTACCAGGGTATAACAGTCCTTATGGAGATTATCCAATCCCCAACAGCACTATTGCTAATATTCATTGTGTTCTACTACTCATCCTTTCATACTTTACCAATAATTGGGAAAAGTAGGTCATAGCAAGCAAAAACCCCAAAGAGATTGCTCTCAAACATGTAAGATCAAAACCTAGTTCAAATCTTCCTTCTCAACCCAAATACCAGTTTCTTGAAGAAACTTTGATGATCAAAAAGAAGCTTTCCTAGATGATTAGGTGATGATCAACAGATCATTCATCCTTAGCAGCACAAGATGAAGAAAGAAAGAAACCAAATAGGGAGAGATCGAGAACCAAAAGAGAAGAAGATCAAAACATGAGACAAATCTTGAGCACGAATTTTAATATTTATTTTGGAGCATGAGGATCCCGAACCGTCTTTGCTTGCAAACAGGCCCAAGTCACTTGATGTGCCACTTGTCCTTGACAAATTCACCATAGCCCATGGCACTGGCTTCCTTGACTGTTCTGGACCTCAACTTCTCCCTGAGCCTTGTCCCAATTCATACCATTGCCCGCTATATTCTTCACTAGTGCTTCATGCTCTGGCTCCTTGTCTTCCTGACTTGCAAGCACTTCCAAGCCCTAATCATCTTCTGGCCCTTGACCGTTCTGGACCTTAGCTCTCCTAGCCTAGTCCAGGTTCGCCTTCGCCTCACCATGAACTAGCCCCAAAGTCCTACAACCACACAGACAACAAACACATCACATAGCATTGTTCCTAAAGATATGCATTAATCAAGACATAATGCAAACATTAAGCTCAAATTCACAGTAAAGTCGGCACTACGCCTCCTAGGGCCAGTAGTACTATAGGACCAGTACTACCGCTCCTAATTGGTCGGTAGTGCCGCTTGCCCTCGAACCCCCAAGACTACTCTCTATGAAAAATAACTACCGCACCATTCAAACGATAGTACAACTCCCTCGGCACTACCGCTCCTAGCACATCAACAGTGCCGCTGTGTAAAAACCCAAAGGAACACCTCTCTGTGAAAAGACTATAGCATCTAGGCCAGTATCTTCATAGGGCTAGTACTACAGCCGTCTAAGGCTGATTGTACCACCCGGCAGGCACTACCGCCACTACAAGGCTGGTAGTGCTGCCTTGATCCGACAACCCTAAAATTGATTTAAATTCAAATCCAAATAAAAACTCAAAATTGAGCTCTACATACTCAAACGCTATCAATAACTCATCACAAATATGTATAGACCTCCACATGGTCTTTTAATCCCCCTTGATGAGTATACTGACAAACACCATAAAAGGCATAAATTTGAGTTTGAAAGCAAAAGAAGAAAGCAATTTAATTGCTATACCTCACTTGGTCCAGAGCACAAGAGAGTTAGATTATGACCAAACTAGCAAGAAGGATTTTAGAGGAAGCTAAGAGAAAGAACAAGTTTTCCACAAAAGCTCTAAAAATCTAAGAAAACTCACAAAATGCTCAATTATGCTTGTGATCCAAAGAAAGAACATTTTTTCCCAATGATCATAAGAACCAAGATGCATTCACTGTTGAGGCGGTTTGATATATCCGATGGGAAACCTGTGATGACTCCTATGGCCACCACCGCTGTCCTCGAGTCCGGTGAGGATGGTGAGCCTACTGATCAAAAGGAGTACCAGAGCATGACTGGCTCTCTCTTGTATCTCACTGCCTCTCGGTCGGACATACACTTTGCCGTGTGTATGTGCGCTCGCTTTTAAGCTTCTCCTCGCGCCTCTCATCGCTAGGCGGTGAAGCACATCTTTAGGTACCTTCGAGCTACCATTGATTATGGTATTTGGTACTCTTCTTCTTCTTGTCAATTCCTTAGAGCCTTTTCTGATGCAAACTTTGCCGACTGTAGGATAGATAGGAAGAGCACTTCTGGCACTTGCCAATTCATTGGCACTTCTCTTGTTTCTTGGTCTTCTAAGAAGTAGTTTGGAGTCGCACAGTCCACCGCTGAGGCCGAGTATGTTGCTGCAGCCAGGTACTCTGGATGAGCTCGACCTTGCGGGACTTTGGGTTAAAAATAGAGAGTGTTCCACTTTTTTGTGATAACACTTCTGCTATTTGCATTGCCAAGAACACAGTGCAACACTTCCGGACTAAACACATTGATGTTAGATATCATTTCCTTAGAGACCATGTGGAGAAAGGAGACATAGTGCTTCAGTTTGTGGAGAGTGACCACCAGTTGGCCGATATCTTTACCAAGCCTTTGGATAGCTCTAGGTTTGTTGTCTTGAGGAGTGAGCTTGGGGTTGTGTGCCCTTATGGCCTTTGTGAAGGGGAGCTGATCTGTATATTATGTGTTATATCTTATTTGTTATCTGGGTGTTTGTTGATTCTTCTTGCGTTATCTCAAGTTCTCTTCTCTGTTGGTACCTAGAAGTCTGAAGTCCGATTCTTGCACTCTCCTTTCTGTTCTGATCTTTTGGTCTTTTTGTTGATGTTACCTCTGATTTCTTCGAACTGATATATTTCTTGAGCTTAATCTTGCTAATAACTCAATTTGAACCAGATTTGTGCTTATATTGGAATCACATATTAGGGGGAGTTTGAATTTGTCTTATGCATTGCATATAGACTTGATTTTTCATTTTATGAGCTTTTTCTATTATGCAAGTGATCCATGTTTCATTTTATACACCATGCTATATTATGAAGAAAATTACTGGCTTAGATACGTCCAAGTTTATTTAACTTGCTAAGCTTGCAAAAATTAAAATGAGCTTTATAAGAAAAAACTTGATAAAACATGTTGTGTTTACTTGCTAAGTTTCTTCTCTAGGTGTATTTGCCATGATTTGTGAAATTCTAGAATTCTCTAGAATCCCTATAACAATTTGGGTGAATCTTGTTTGATCCATACTTGAGTCTTTCACTAGCTTAGCAATCAAAATGATAAAATGAAAGTGAAGCAAAATTAACTCTTTTTGTGCGCATTAGACTCAACACCTCATATTCACAAGACGGCTTCTCATTGCACTTAAAATGAACTTGGAATGTGTTGTGTATGATCTAGATCATTCTCTTAAGAGTTCTTCTTGAGATGACCGAATATGGCTTGAGTCGATTGCTTTAAGAATGCAAATACATATATATGTGGGTAAATAATGCAAATAATGTCAAACATTTGCACCCCGCTATATTTTTTCAAAGATTCAAGGAAAAATTTTCATCCAATGAAAAAAGTCTAAGCTCGAAGGACTTTGTATGAACTTATAGATTCCCCAAAGTGTTGAGTAGATTGAACTCTCAGTTTTCCATTTGATCCTTTGAATGTCTTTGCTTCTAGTTTTGAAACTAATGACAAGTGTTGCTCATGTCCAATCTTGCTAAAAATGACATGGCTTCAATTAAATCTTGCTGGCAAAATATTTATTTGCACTTGGCCACGGCTTAGCTTAGTCTATTCTTGTCATAACTTAGCTTGGTGTCATAACTTGTCTTGTTGGTCACTCGGATAATATCCAAAGCTCCTTTAGTCTGCATTTCTTGCATAAAATCAAAAAGAAGGGAGAGAATAGTAAATGCTATCTTGATGCCTATATTGACAAAAGGGGGAGAGAAGCTATCCAAAAAGGGATCTTGGAATCCTCAATATGGTTTCAACTTGGTTATAATCTGTTGATTTCACTGTCTTCCAAGTTTCAGTCTGGTAATCAAAATGCTTTCTTTGCTCAAACTCAACTTATGCCTTTTCTGTGTGTTTGTCAATATACTCATCAAGGGGGAGATTGAAAGACCATGTGGAGGTCTATACCTTTGTGTGATGAGTAATTGACTAGATTAAAGGTTGATCCGATGAGTAGCTAACTAGATTAAAAGGTTGATCCAAGTTAAAATTGTCTTGGAGCATTTTGAAGGTCTCAAGCAAGTCGTGTTTCTTTGCTGAGTGCTTCAAGGTTCTCGACTAGTTTTCTTTGCTAAATGCCGAGTGCTGCCAGTCTTTGCTGAGTTCCTCTAGCTTTCTGACTGGTCTCTTTGCTAAGTACTGTGTTTCGAGTGGTTTGTCTTTATTAAGTGCGTCTAGCTTTTTGACTGGTTTTCTTACTTTGGTGAAGGCCGAGTGATGAGTGCTTCCAGTCCTTACTGCGTGATTTTTAGCTTCTCGACAGGTTTCCTTCTGAGTTGAGTACTTTGCTACGATCAAGGAGTTGTTAAGGACTCAGCAGATGGTTAGCCGAGTGGTTAACCAGGTGGTTAGCAGGGAGAATTAGCCTTGTGGCTAGCCAAGTGTTCCAGCCGTGTGGGCTTGAGTATATGGGTTTGCCGACTGGTTTTGGTTAAGTTGTGTCTGACTATTTTGAGATAATCAGTAAATATGATTGTGGGCATTGCTATACCTAGAGGTTTAATAGAACAAATAGTAAACAGAAACACTGACATTGCATCATCAAGAGTTCAAGAATTCAAAATTCAAAGCGTACTGCTTAGGGTTTTGCTCATTTGGGCCAATTGGGCCGAGCCAACGAGCAGCTCACGAGCCGAACCGAACCAGCTCGCTGAAAAAACGAGCCACAAAATAGTTTCGGCTCGGGCTCGCTCCGAGCCGCGAGCCTGGCTGAGCTGAGCTGAGCCTGGCCAAGCCCGAGCCAAGCTGCGAGCTACGAGCCAAATTTTCAACCCTAGCCGCGGAGTGAGGAAATGCTTTATCTTCACTGGGCAACCGCTGTTCAAGCATCTACGAGTCCCAAGGGTTCCATTTTACCACTTAACACAGTCAGAAGTTGGCTGTGGAGAGCTATGTAACACCCCGAAGCCAATATGCGCCATGGATGCTACCAAAACCCTGCATCACTAGCGATACCCCTCGGACCCACACATGTCCAAAGGGTCACCAACACATGATAATTCTCCACAACAAGATCAATTGAACTGAGAATTACCGAAGAAGACATAAAAACCTAACACCTCTAAGAACTTGACTACAAGCAACCACTAAACCCTAAAACCGGTTTAAAACTAAGCCACCGAAATTTACAAAATTTAGGCATGACCTCTCTAGAAAATAGGACATCCACTCAGCAGACAGAAAACATTGCAGTTATAATATATCAATCACCCATTTCCAGGATGACACAATCTAGCAAGTCCTTAGATAATCAAACACACCACCAATCGGCAATTAGCAAACTACAACCAACACATTACAACCACATTAATTACATTTAGACTTAACGAATCAGTTAACTAGATTGTGGAGGCCGAAGGCGTGCACGTGATTCTACTCCCAACCAGACGAGCCAACTTCAAGGTACCTAAAACAGGAAACAAACAAGCGTGAGTCCAAGACTCAGCAAAGTGCAACCAAAAGGAAAAGTAATGAATTCAACGGAATTACATTTCCATTAGAATTTAATAAGGCCATACTTAACTGAAAACATCCGGTACAATAAACAGTGAATAACTCCCCTTACCACCACCAACTCAAAAAAAAACGTAAGTAAACCTTACCCATGCCTCAGTAATCATTTCTGGATGAGCTCATGACTCAATCCTCAACCTGTCACTTCCATTCTCATCAATTAACATTTATCAATTTCAACACAATGCAATGCAATGCGTTTATGCTTTCATGCTCCAAATGCAACCTTTTAGCCTATACCGGTATAGCTGATTGCACACCCGTCGGTATGCACCCTCTCACTCCCAACCATCCCATGGCAGAGCCTACTCTTACTGACTCGCTCCCATCCGTGGATAGGACTACGAGGTAGGACTTTTGTGCTCACTACGTGTGAGCACCGAGGCCCACATCAACATAGGTCACCTCGTCCATTATGAATGCACATATGCAAATGATGCTTATAAACAATTCATACACGGCATCGTAATCATTTGCTCTTAACCATGACCAAAAAGAACATAAACATAAGCACAATAAGGTTCCATTCTCATCATCAGTAGTAGGGAACACCTCAAAGCCAACTATTACCAATATGTCATAGCAATTGTTATTTTTCATTGTCACGATATGCATTTTCATAATATGAACAATTCTAGTTATGCTCATAAACATAAATCTTCATTTCCATAAGCATAATACGAACACTCTTCTAGATATGCTATTAAACATACCAAACCATTAGAAATTTCATACTCTTGTCGCAAGCAACCATTTAACACTCTAATAACGCTCTAGGGAATGCACTTGCATTTTACCGATGAAGAATGGAGTGGCATATGGTTGAGGCCACTCCCGACAGAACCTTCTCTGCAATTAAACAATAACCATCCAACTCAACTTTATGCACACTCAGAACAAGCGACAAAAGAAAACAACTCTTTTGCATAATTGACTTCTTCAAAAACTAATGTCCATTTTTCAAATGAAAGATTGAAGAAATGAACTACAGAATAAAAGTGCACAGATCCTGAAACGAAACAGAGGCCATATGAAATATCCTATATTCCATTCTTCCACTGTTTTCAGTCCCCGCAGGATGAAGAACATGCTATAATGAAAATTGTGCATCTACCATTTCATTTGAGTTTATTTAGCCATATGAAACCAAATAGTAGGTTTATGCACAACTGTCGAATGAGACCATCCTGCTGCCACACATATTTCTCCTATGTTCTAACTAATTGACTCGATCAAATCAACCCAAAGCATACATGAATCTAGGATCCAGGATCCACTCAACTAATTGTAGGTGGACACACAAGGTTGCGGACGCAAACCTGAGTAAGTCATGGACCAATAAGACAATGACAATGCCGATCATTTCTGGTATGATTCCCAGCTAGCTCATTCTTTTCTTCATGTGTGTATAGTTTATACCAAGCATCTACGGTACTAAGTTCCTACTGTAATCAGACTTAGTAGACACTCAAAGGCTTAAAAAAAGAGTTATGACCAAGCATTAAGCATTGCACATAGAACATTTGCTTTGTGGTTGAACATTTTCTTCAGTCTGGCAAAACAATTAGTGCTAAGCAATTAAGTCCAGAAACCACATATTAACCCTTTACATCTGCATTGGCACATTTCCTGTAATTCAACACAGATTACCAATACATGCAGCAATTCCATATTAAAGGACAGACCACAACCATACTCACTAGCAAAACAAATTAGGGAGAAAAGAGACCATCACTTCATTCTCATGAAAACCTAGCTAAGCATTTGATCAAACACCTGGCATGCATACTAGAAACCAACCCTCAATTTAATTGATTGAGTTCTCACCACAAGAAAGCAAGAGGGGAGGGCATGGCTGCTGGTGCTACTGCCGAATGTTGATGCTGCTCTGGTCGCTTCTTCGCCGCTGCTGCCGCCGGACGCCGC
The DNA here is from genome assembly GCA_036346375.1 of Guadua angustifolia. Classification (NCBI taxonomy): domain Eukaryota; kingdom Viridiplantae; phylum Streptophyta; class Magnoliopsida; order Poales; family Poaceae; genus Guadua; species Guadua angustifolia. The sequence goes on from CM070501.1 coordinate 4,682,308, forward strand.
TTTTGCCGGGCTTGGCCTACTGCTTCGTCGCCATCGATGGCTATTGCTGCCATTGCTTCAAGCTGCTGGGGCCGGCTGGAGAGGAGAGGCCGGCCAGGGAAGAGCTGGGCGCCAGCCAGAGGGGAAATCGACCAAGGAGCTGGGCGCGCCTGGAGAAAAAAATGACGGCTGGGTTGGAGGAGCTGGATGGGGAATTTTAATTCTAGGGTTCCCTCTCTTCCACTTCCTTTTATACTCAATCAATTGGATGCAACTAAACAATAGGGCTAGGGAACAAAAGAAATGAAGCCCCTCAATAAAACGAAAACCAAAGGCCAACTTTAAACCCTCAGCGCGAACCAAATTAATTAAATTCTTGGCACGAAAAGACAATTGCCCAGGAAAAACAAACTTGCTGCAACACTAAACAGCTCGGAAGATACCTCATTCCGAAAACTAGGGCAAAAATTCAAAACCATTAATAAAAGCTTCACTTGTGCGACGATAAATAATTCCTCTTGAGAAAACATCCTTGAATCACGAAGGAGAAATCTTTACCAGCCAAAAATCCTAGCAAAAGAGATCTTTGGTATTACAAGCTACCACCGAGCACCGGCTGTGAGGAAGAAGGGTGACCATGGCGATGGTATTTTGGGCGATCAGGGCTGAAAATGAGCATGGCAATGAGTTCACAGGGTGCTGAAGTGGGTGTTTTCTTGTTGTGGTAGCAGATGGCAATGAAGGTGGATGTATTTGGTCATGCAAGAGCTGAAGTGTCTCCATAGGAGATGGCATGGTCGGCAGTGCAAAATGTGGAGGAGGCAGTAGCGTGGCAGTGACGACGTCAGCACGATCTTGATCGGTGTGCCATTGCTCCACTGGCAGGGAGAAATAGAAGAAGAGCGACTGGCTACAGGGCTCTGGCATGCTAACGAAGAAGGAGGTGAGCCGAGTTTGACGTGTGGGCCCAAACAGAAGCAAAGCCTCACCGGGCATAGAGATAAAGATTGAACTTTGAGTTTTAATTGTAAGCAGAGTTGGATTTGATTCATTCAATGAGCTAGTAAACTTATCCAATATTTTTTGTTAATTTTTATTAATAAATCTTATATAATTTATACTATCCTGCAAAATTTTTAGGTTGAAATAATATGTATAGAATTTATATTAATTCGAAAAGCTATCTTGTGCTCAAATTCTTATTTTTTGATTTTAATTTATTTGTGGACTGATATTTTATAAAAAATTTGGAACTTTTGTAAAGATTCCTTATGGATATAACATTATCACGTAAAAATTTCTTTAAAATATTTTGTATTTAATTTATAATAATTCTAAAATTTGAGATTTTAAATTTTCAACCTTCCTATTTTTAAATTTTAAATGAATAAAAATCAGTTATTTATTTTTATATTTTTAATTATGATTGGTATATCCATTTGGAAGATAAGGTAAAATTTTGACCTTAAGATAATGTCACGTTAATGTTATTTAAATCTGACAAACTTACTATTTATAGTCAAATTTCATTAATTCACCTTTCTTTTCATTAATAATTGTGTTCACATGGCTTTTAAATACAGAAATGGGGTTTTGGATATTTCTTAAGGTTAAATAAAATTTTTACACATTTTACCACTATATATCTTTATTATACTCATTTATCTATCACTTGGATCAATATTAAAAAGGGTTTTCTTTTAGAGCAAAAACCAAGAAAAGTCAAGAAAATCCAGGAAAAGTCAGAAAATGAAGAATTAAACATAATCAAATTTTAATATTTAATTTTTTATTTTATTTAAATTTTAAGGATGTTACAATAGACAAAGTGTAATACCAAACTACTAAAGTTCAAAATATGATACACTAAGGTATGTCTAAGTGCAAATTATAAGAATTTTTGCTACCAAACACAAAGAAGACAATGCCATTTTTTTGCATGATGTCAACATGTTCAACACTTAGTATAATTTCCAAACCAGAAGCAAGACCATACAGTGGATCAAATGGATGACCTAAACTTCAACCTAGTCAATACTTTGGGGAAGCTACATGTGCATAAAAGATCATTTGTGCTCAATCCTCTTTCATGCAAAATTTTTAAAAAACTTTAATGCACATAGTAGGGTGCAAATATTTCATATTATTTGTATTCTTTACACACTTTTTCTTTTTTCATTTATATCTTTCATTTTGATTGACTCAAGCCATCGTCGACCATCTCAAATAAGAAGCTTAAAAGAATAGTCTAGGTCATACACAATACATTCTAAGTTCATCCCAAGTGTAATGGGAAGCAGTCTCGTGAATGTAGAGTGTTGTGTTCAATTTTAGCACACAAAAGTTAACTTTTTATTATTTTTAGCACTTAGATTCATGAGCAACAAGAAGGATTCTAGTATAGATCAAATTAGCTTCACCCAAGATGCTATAAGTACTCTAGTAGAAATCTAAGATTTCACAGAAACATGGCATATGCACCTAGTGAGAAAATATAGCAAGTAAAAGCCACAAATTTCATCAAGTTTTTATTAAAATTCACTTTTCATTTTTAGCAAGCTTAGCATGATTAAGAAAAATAAACTTAGACATATCTAAACTAACAATGATCTTTAGAAAAGTAGTAAGGTGTATATTCGAAATGATAGCTCATTTGCATAATAGGCTGTGTTGGATTGTGGTCAAAGAGTTGTGTCAATTGAAAGCCCGAGATGTGAAAGAGTGGAATTTCAAGCAATCACAGTTCGTGATGGTCAGTTAATGGTTAACAATGTTAAAGCTATCAGTTTAGAAGAAGTACCAGGTGTCAATGAATATCCAGATATTTTTCCCAAAGATTTACCTGAAATGCCACCGGACTAGGATATCTAGTTTATGATTGAATTGGTGGCTGGTACAATCCCAATAGTTAAGAGACCGTATTGGATGCCTATCGATGAGCTGGTAGAAATAAAGAAATAGATTGAGGAGTTGCTGAAAAAAGGTTTTGTAAGACCTAGTTCATCACCATGGGGAGCACCTGTTTTGTTTGTTCGGAAGAAGGATCAAGTTTAAGGATCTGTATTGATTATCGTGCTCTTAGGGTGCGTTTGGTTGGGTGTACAAGGGTGAACCGAACCGTCCCGTACAGGATTTGGTTTTGTCTTTACATTTGGTTGGCTGAACGGAACCATTTGGTACAGGATGAGATGGTACAGATTCTTGGAATATTCCAAAGAGATGCTGTACCATCCTGTACGAAAATTTTGGTTGAACTAATTGGTTCAGGGCAGAATCGTTCACTCTCACCATCTCTGAAGCCAACCTCATCCCTCAATCCAATCACATCTCTTTAACCAAATATCATCTCGTACCATCCTGTATCATTTCATCCAAGTAACCAAACAAAATCTTGTATCATTCCATTCAGACAACCAAACACCTTCGCTATACCATCTCATCCAGAATCATCCCATCCATCATGTACCATCCTATCCCGGTCATTCTCGTACACCCAACCAAACACACCCTTAATGAAGTAACTACAAAGAACAAGTATCTGTTTCCTAGGATCGATTATTTGTTTGATCAGTTAAGAGGAGCTGGAATTTTTTTCAAAGATAGATCTTCGATCAGGATATCATCAGTTAAAGATTCATGCAGAAGAAGTGCCCAAGATAACATTTTCAACAAGATATAGAAATTATGAGATCACATTCATGTCACTTGGATTAACTAATGCCCCTGCTTATTACATGAATATGATGAATAAGGTTTTCATGGAATATTTGGATAAGTTTATCATCGTATTCATAGATAACATTCTTATCTACTCTAATACAGAGGAAGATCATGCAGAACACCTAAGGCTTGTTGTTGAAATGCTTTGAGAGCTGCAATTGTATGCTAAGTTCAGTAAGTGTGATTTTGGAAAAAGAAAGTGGAATTCTTTATTCATGTAATGACTGCTGGTCTCCCTGAGTTGTAGAGACAGAAACAAAAGGCACCTTAAGTGTAAAGGGGACTAGATCATGTGCAAATCCATCATCATTATCTTCTACAAAGATGGTCTCATAAAGAGAAGAAGAGCCTATTATATCAAGTCTAGCTCCTAGACTAGCCTCATCAAAGGTTATCTCATAGGTCTCTATAATCTTATTCGCCTCACAACTCTAGATTCTATTGCTAGAGAAGAAGTCGAGTAACCTAGAAAGATACCATTAAAAGAACGTGACTCGAACTTATCTAGATTTCTAGGCTTCAAAATGAAACACTTGCAACCAAACACACTAAAATAAGAAACACTAAGCTTTCGCCTATATCTCAACTCATAGGAAGTGTGATGTAAATATACTCTCAAGAATACTCTATTAGACACATAACAGGCAGTAACTATAGCCTCAGACCAAAACTTCCTAGCAGTACTGTACTCATATAGCATCATACTAGCCATCTCGACCAAGGTCTTATTCTTCCTTTCTACTACGCCATTTTGTTGAAGGATGTATGAAGAAGAGAACTGATTCTCTATGCCTAACTCCTCATAAAATTTCTCAAAGTTGGAGTTCTTGAACTTCATGTCATTGTCACTGTGTATAACTCGTAAGGCACTTGGAAACTCAAAAGACAACCTACAGACCAAACCTCTGAAATCGGTAAAAGACTTATCCTTCGAGACCATAAAAAATACCCAATAATAACTCAAAAATCATTTATAATGATAAGAACAAACTACTTCCCACCCAGTGACTGCACTCTAGTTGGACTAATAGTGCCCATATGCAAAATATGTCCTGGTACATCGGTCATCACAACATAGATTCCCCAAAGTGTTGAGTAGGTTGAACTCTAGGTTTTCTAATTAATCCATTGAGTAGTTTTGCTTCTAGTTTTGAAACTAATGCTAAGTGTTGCACTTGTCAAATCTTGCTAAAAATAACATTTTCAAAAAGAGGCCTGCTAGCACAACTTGTTATTTGCACTTGGACATGTCTTAGTTTAGCATAATCTAAAATTGTCTAGCTTGGTGTCATATCTTGTCATTTTGATCACTTGGATAATTTTCAAAGCTTTTTAGATGCATATCGTACAACAGGGGAGAAAATATTTTCTTGATGCCTATATTGCTAAAAAGGCGAGAATTTGTAGAAAATGTATCATTGAAAGATAAAAATGTCATCATTAAAAGATAAATTGGAATTGAATTTTGGATCTTATGATTTTGTTGAAAACTTCATAACTATCTTGAATCATAAGCATATTTGAGTTCCTATGAGTCTTTGTTGGTCTTTTAGAGTTTTTGTGGAAAACTTGTTCTTTCACGTTTTTTGCTTTAAAATCTTTCTTGTCAACTTGATCACAATCTGCCGGGGTTTCGTGAAGCCGACAAGTAAATTTGTAAGTAGCAGGGGGTCGCGCGTCCCCTCTCCTCGAATGGTTGGACTAAGAAAATCCCGGATGTATACTGGTTCGGGCTGAACGTCCCTACTTCCAGTTTGTGACGGTGTTTTGTACTACTCTGTGCTCCGAAGGTCACCGGAGATTACAGACGGATGTTGAGGACAGGCCCTCAACACTCGTTTGGGAAATAAGAGGTCGGGAAGGCTTGGTGTGTTTCTAAACTAGAAATTGTGCGTATGTGCGAGGATGCACTTGAGCGGGCCGGGGTCTTCCTGAGGGCCCTGCCTCCCTTTATATAGGTGGAGAGGGCAGGTTACACGTGACCTTGGAAAGCAGGAGAGATACGCCGTGCCCGGGTGTTCCGGTCTTTGGTCTTTGATGATTGACAGTTTTCTGTTCACCCCATGCCGGGTTGGTAGTCCCAATGAACGCCGCCTTGGGAGGTGCACACCGCCTACGTGCGCTGTCCGATCTTGTCGATGCGAGGGGACAGTGCTTTGCCGAGGCCGCCTCCGGCCGCCTCGGAAGGAGCCACCGCTTGACACGGTGGTTGTGTCCGACGCGCGAGACCGCTCGGTGTGGCGAGGTTGCGGTGCTAGAGCTTCTGTGGGGCCCTTGCCATGACTGGCCTGAACTGCGGAGGCGCGACCCCGGTATGGAGCGGGCCTGCTGGGCGCTTAGCGTGGGGCTCGGCCACCAAGCAGCAGGCGGCGTCATATCTGAGTCTCGGTCGTGGTCCCGGGGATACCCGACCCGGGGTCAGGTTGGAGGAACCGAGGGCAGGGACCCTTTGCGGCAGGTGGGGTTTTGCCTGGTACTCTGTATCATCGTTTATCCGTGCTTCCAACCCGGATTAGAGAGATAAGGTCTTGAAATAGATTTTTACTTTGCTGTGGGGTACCCCGGGTATAAGTATCCGTTAGTAGCCCCCGGGGCCATCCTGAAACGCAGGCGTTTTGAGATGGACCTTTCGTCTTCGGGTGGCCGGATCCCCTTTACAATGCGGCGCCTTGTAATGAAGCAATGGGTCTTCTTGGGGGATGGCTTCCAGGCTCGGCCAAGCCCGACCTGCTAGGTTGGTCGGTTTTGATTGGTGCTTGAGCGCCTCTCCGGGTGTAGCCTCCGAGCACCCGAGTAGTTCAGCGAGCGGGTCGCGGTCGGCGAGGAATCCAACCGAGCAAGGTGGGCGTACTTGATCGAACTGGCGTTCGGTGGGTGTGCGGAGCGACCCGGTGGTGTAGCCCCGAGCGGTCGGAGAGCTGGTTTGGGTTACCTGCCTGACGAGTTCGACCGACTCGATCAGAGGGCCCCAGCCCGATGCTTCGTTGTTTGGTATCGATACTTGGACACCTTACGCAGGGTTCAAATTTCTGAAAGCTCATTTTACGTCGTAGCTAGACGTGGTCGTGGTCGGCAGGGAGGTCCAGATGCCTTCGCGAGAGGTTCTGGTTCCCGAGTGCTCATTTAACGTCATAGCTGGACGAGTTAGTGCCATTTTTACGCCGTAGCTGGGCGAGTTAGTCGGGCTGGTTTAACGCCGCAGCTAGGCAAGGGGCATCCATCCCGAGTCCTCGTCGGGCGAGGCAATCTGCGGGAGGAGAGGCCACTGTCGGTCCCACGTATACGCGCCGTCCGCAGGTGTGGGACCTGGAGGGGGTGAGCTGGCGCTTGTTTGCCTACGTCGGCCAAACACCGTGCTCGTGGAGCTACAAACGGGTTGTCTGAGTGGGCCCTGGAGATCAGGCGATCTCCGAGTGGACGATCCCTGCGTCGGGTGTCCGACCCGCTGGGGGCGACCCATAAAAAACCTTTCTTTACTCAATCGTCTGGGACCCCGAAGTCGTCTCAGAACTCGGGCGCACTGGCTGCTGCCCTTTCGGGGGGCTCCACGGGAGAGCTTGAAGTATGGTCTCGGATACGAGCTAAGGCGATTGAGTTGTCCGCCAACCCAACTAATGACCCACCGAGGGTTCGCCTTGAACTCGCCCCTCGCTCGTTTGCCTGTTGGGGTCGATTGGGGATCCACTTGGTGGATTTTTACCTTCGGGACCCGCGGCCAAGTCTTAATCGTGAGGCATTCGAGCCTTCTCGCCACCTCGAGGCCGCTTAGGGCCCGTGGGCTTTTTTTTCCTGCCGGGCCGGTTTGAGCCGACCCGGAGGCGGAGATCAAGGGATCGTGGGGCCGCCTTAACGATATCTCGATGCCGCAAGCATTTAATGCGCGTGCGGGAATTAAATGCGAATTGAAATGATTGGGGGCGATATGCCTTACCAACGTTCCGACATGGTGTTTATGACGGGACGCGCGATGCTTCGGTCGGAGCGACGTCCGCTTGACTGGGGAGCGATCAGTCGACGCCGGTGCGGTACCGCACGTGCTCAGTGAGGTCCCCTGCAAGCTCGGGGTGGTAAGCGCTAGGGAGAACCGAATAACCGGTCGGATCACCTGACCCATAAAAGTGTGGGAACTTGCAGCCCTCGAGTGGTGCGTGGGTCCGAAGCCCGTATCTTTGGAGGTGGCGCCTCGGCAGGAGGTTGAGTTAATGGGCCTTCTGCCACCTTGATGCCCCGCTGCTCGTCCCAGCCTTCTTCGCGGTCGGCTTGTCTCGGAGCCAAAATCAAGAGACGCGCGCGTCTCCCTAATCGGCGGCGTCCTTCGTCCCCAACCGCCGCGTCGCATTTTAATGCTAAGTGGGGGACGCCGACAGGCGTGTCCCGTCGTGCGGGACGTGAAGTTATCTGCGCTGCGGCGCAGCACCAGGTGACTCCTCTTCGAGTGCTCCGCTCCGTCCCTATAAATATGACGCGGGGCGAGGAGTGACCTTTTGCAGTCCTTTCCTTCTTCTTCTTGCTCTCCCTTTGTTCTGTAACGAGAAAAAAGGAGAAGGGGTCAGGAAAACGCGGACGCTGATGGCGAGCGGGGACGACGATCGTAGGGCCGGCAAGCGGGAGGCGGCGGCGGACCCTCTGGGGTCGGACCCCAAGAGGTCCCGCACCGTCGCTCGATTGCCCTTGCGTCCGAGAAGGGGAGGACTCGTATTGCCCTCGTCGATCTTCCGCATCCGGAACCCTCTCCCGGAGTAAATTTCTTTGTTCGACTCGGTGATGGCCTCCGCTTTTTGCTGCTGCTGGTGTTTGAACCGCTTGGTTGTTTTTTCGACAGAACCACCGGCTCGGGCTCCCGTGAGCCGCCTGCTACGCCTGCGCCGGTCGTCTCGGCGGGAGAGGTGGACGCCACCGTCTCCAGGACGAGAGCGCGGGCGGCCAGCATGACGGCCGCGCTGACGCGGCTAGACGCCTCCCTATCGGCTCAGGCTGCAATGGTCACCGCCCAGGAGATGGAAGTGCTTGCTCAGCAAGCCCAGGCCCGGGCCGCCGAGGTGGAACTGGTGAGGATGCGCGAGGAGGTGGCGGCAGAGCGGGCTCGCCGCCGCCTTGGAGGAGGAGCTTGTCTGCGACGCGCGAGGAGGTGTCATCGCAGCGGGCACGGGTCGAGGCCATCATGGAGGACCTTGGCTCAATGTACGCGGACCGCTTGGCCTCGCGCAAGGGCCTCCTCTCCCTGCTCCGCCCATCCTTCGAGAGTATGGGCAGGAGCCTGGAGTCTCTGGGGGTGAGGTTGGATGAGCCTCTGGAGCCTACCCTGTCGGGGTATGCCTTCCGCCTCACCCAGGCGGCCGATGCCTTTGCTGACCTGCCCCGTGCTCTACACGAGCGCTCCGCTCGCGAGAGGCGGGCTGCCTCCGTCGCCGTGGCGGAGTACGTGCTGGCCTGCTGCGCCAGCCGCGATGCCTCCTTCGACCCGATCGCAACCATTGCCGGGATCGAGGGGGACGCCGACCGAGCACGGGCCGTCGTGTGGCCGGCGGCGGAGAGGGTGGCTGAACTGGGCGTCGCGGCCGAGAGCAGCGATAGCTCTGACGAGGACACCGTCGAGGGCGATGTCTAAGCTTTGGAATGCCCCAGGCGCTCGGCCCCACGTTGTTGTGTCTCTTTCTTCTCTCTTTTTCTTTTGTATATGGACATGGTATGCTTCACCTTTTGAACTCTGCCCCATATCGCGCGTTTTCCTTTCTGTGATTAGCGCTATGCCGGGTGACCGTGGTCCTTAGGAACCGCTAGGGTTACATAGGTACGGGCCGGAGCGCCGACACTTTGAAAACGTCAAAAACGGCGACCGGGTTGACCGCCCAAGGGCGTACCTTAATCCGGCTAAGGACCATCCCGCAAGGGTAACCCCTCTTTTTCGCCGCAAAGCGCTACTTCGCAACCATGGCCGATGGGGCGAGGGCTATAGCGCTCTCGGCGAAATGAGTTACCGCTAGGGGGATTGCGATGGCCGGTCGGTGTGCCTTGGTTAGTCATGCAGGTGGGCAGACCCCAAGCAGCGCATGACGATCAGGGTGCGACCGGCACATTGCGCTTCGTGCTTGGAGGGTTTGCTTTAGGCACAAAGATAGGAAAAGTCTTAGGGATAAAATCTCCTTAGCTTTTCGATGTTCCATGCGTTGGATACAATGTTGCCGTCGGCGTCTTTGAGCCGGAAGGTGCCAGGCCGGAGGACCTCTGCGATGGTGAAGGGTCCTTCCCACGGAGGGGACAGCTTGTGCCTGCCGACGTTGGATCGAACTCGTCAGAGGACCATATCGCCGATTTCAAGGACCGCCCGCGAACTCGACGATCATGGAAGCGCCCAGAAGGCGTCTGTTAGTACTTGGCCGATCGCGAGACGGCTAGATCGCGCACTCGCCGAGCTGGTCGATGCCGCCTCAGCAGCGTTGAGCCTCAGGCTCGCTGAAGGCTTGCGCCTTGGGGCACCGTGACTCGTGTCGGCTTAAGAACGGCCTCGGTGCCAAACACCAGGAAGAAGGGCGTAAACCCGGTTGACCTGTTCGGAGTGGTCCGTAAGCTCCAAAGGACAGTTGCCCGGTCGATGAGGATGTTGAAATCGTCGCAGAACTCGAGGAACTCTTTCTCGTGAATCGCGGCCCCATTATCGGTGATAATAGAGTTTGGCACTCGAATCGAGCAGACGATGTCGCGAAGAAGTTGGCCGCTTTGCGACGAGGTGATGGTGGCGAGCGGCTTTGCTTCTATCCACTTGGTGAACTTGTCCACCGCGACAAGTAGGTGAGTCAAGCCCCCGGGCGCCTTCTTGAAGGGCCCGACTAGGTCGAGTCCCCAAACGGCAAACGGCCAGGTAATGGGGATCGTCTGCAGGGCTTGCGCGGGGAGATGTGTCTGCCGAGCGAAGAATTGACACCCCTCGCTGGTGCGAACGATTTGCTCAGCATCGGCCATCGCGGTTGGCCAGTAGAAACCTTGGCGGAAGGCTTTGCCTACGAGGGATCGTGGCGCGGCGTGGTGTCCGCAGATTCCGGCGTGAATATCAAGCAGGAGCTGCTTCACCTGATCCGCCAGAATGCACTTCTGGAGGACCCCTGAGGGGCTCCTCTTGTAGAGGTCTTCCCCGACCAGGACGAAGGATTTCGCCCATCGAGCGAGGCGCCGGGCCTCGGTGGTGTCGGCGGGGAGCGACCCATCAGTCAGTCGGTCGATGTAGGGCTTCCTCCAATCGGAGTCGGCCATCAGCACACCGTGTCCCGACCCTGAGGGCTCTGGACCCGAATGCTCGGCCATCGGAGCGGGCACACCTGGTGGGTCGGTTGGTTGCTCGGAAGGGGGGTCCAGTCGGACGGAGGGCTTATAGAGGTCGGACACGAAGATCCCTGGTGGGATCGGTCCCCGGCCGGAGGCCAGATTTGCTAGGTAGTCGGCCTCTCCATTGTGGCGCCGGTAGCTATGGTGGAGTTCGAAGCCCTTGAATTTTTCCTCCAGCTTGCGTACCTCCCGGCAATAGGCTGCCATGCGGGCGTCGTGAGGTTCGGAAGCCTTCATGACCTGGTCGACAACCAGCTTAGAGTCACCGTGTACGTAGAGTTGGTGCGCACCGAGGTCGGCAGCGATCCGGAGACCGTTGACAAGAGCTTCGTATTCGGCGATGTTGTTGGTGGCGTCGAAATGCAGTCGGACGACATACTGGAGTTTGTTTCCGAGCGGGGAAACGAGAATGACTCCGGCGCCCGCTTCATTCTTGGTATAGGACCCGTCGAAGTACATCATCCAGTATTCGGGGTCTTCAAGCGCTAGTGGCGCCTGGGCTTCGGTCCACTCGGCGACGAAGTCGGCCAAGACTTGTGACTTGATCGCTGTCCGAGGGACGTACGATATGTCATGGCCGTTGAGCGCAAGAGCCCATTTGGCTATCCTTCCGGAAGCGTCGCGATTGCGGATGATTTCGCCAAGCGGCATGGAGGTCACCACAAGGACCGAGTGCCGGTCGAAGTAGTGGAGCAACTTCCTCTTCGGGATAAGGACCGCGTAGAGCAACAACGCACCAGGTACCGGCCTTGGACTCGAGAGTACACCGATGAAGTACACCGGCCGCTGCGTCTTGAGCACGCGGCCTTCTTCGGCTCGCTCCACAACAAGCGCCGCGCTGACGACTTGGGTCGTGGCGGCGATGTAAAGGAGGAGCGATTCCTCCGGTGCCGGGGCGACCACACCGGGCGAGTCGAATGCCTTCATCGGCCGAGGGCTTCTCAGGCTTCTGCGTCGGTGAAGTGATAGGATTTCTTAGCGCTTTATAGAGCGGATTCGCGCCGAGGCGAGAGATTTAAACGGCTCAATGCTGCTAGGCATCCTGTCAGCTTCTGGACTCCTTTCAAGTTGCTGATCGGGCCCATCTTCATGATCGCGGAGATCTTCTCCCGGTTGGCTTCGATGCCACGCTCGGAGACGATGAAACCGAGCAGTTTTCCCTTGGGCACCCCGAAAACGCACTTTTCGGGGTTGAGCCTGATGCGGAACCGGTGGAGGTTCACAAAAGTCTCTTCTAAGTCGGCGACGAGATCGTCTGCCTTCTTAGTTTTGACGACGATGTCGTCCACGTACGCCTCGAGGTTACGCCCGATCTGGTCTTCAAAACACGTTTGCATGCATCGCTGGTATGTAGCACCCGCATTTTTCAGACCGAACGGCATCGTTACGTAACAAAACGAGCCGAACGGAGTGATGAATGAAGTCGCGAGCTGATCGGACTCCTTCATCGCTATCTGGTGGTAGCCTGAGTAGGCGTCCAAGAAGGACAGGGATTCGCACCCTGCGGTGGAATCGACAACTTGGTCGATGCGGGGCAACGGAAAAGGGTCCTTAGGACATGCCTTGTTGAGGCTCGTGCAATCAACACACATTCTCCATTGCCCAGACTTCTTCTTTACAAGCACAGGGTTGGCCAGCCATTTGGGGTGGCGGACTTCTTTTATGAACCCTGCGGCCAAAAGCTTGGCGATTTGCTCTCCGATGATCTTGCGCTTCTCTTTGTCGAAGCGGCGCAAGCATCAACGATCGGCCGTGAGCCGCCGATGTTCAAGGAGTGCTCGGCGACTTCATGGGATGCCCGCATGTCGAGGTTTCCATGCAAAGACGTCCCAATTGGAGCGGAGGAAGTCGACGAGCGCGCCTTCCAATTTGGCGTTGAGCGTGGCTCCAACACGCACGGTCTTGGTCGGATCTTCGGGATCGACCGCAACCTCCTTCGTGTCCTCGGCGGACTTGAAGGATCCGGTCCCCGACTTGCTGGAGTCAGGGGCGGACTCCGAGGTTTCCCTTCGGAGGCTCTCGAGCTCGGCGGACGCAACGATCGCCGACGCCAACTCGCAAGAATCGCTTTCATAGCTTTATGGAGGTGAAAAGATGCGGCCACGGTGATGACTCCCCGCGGCCCCGGCATCTTCAACTTGAGGTAGGTGTAGTTGGGGACCACCATGAACTTGGCGTAGCATGGCCTCCCCATGATAGCGTGATAGGAGCCAGGAAACCCCACGACCTCGAAAGTGAGGGTCTCGGTGCGGAAGTTGGCCTGGTTCCCGAAGGTTACGGGCAGATCGATCTGCCCGAGCGGATGGGCCTGCAGACCAGGGACGATGCCGTGGAAAGGTGCCTTGCTCGGTCGGAGACGCGAGCGCGGGATTCCCATGGCATCGAAGGTCTCAACGTACAGGATGTTGAGGCTGCTGCCGCCATCCATGAGCACCTTGGAGAGGCGCTTCGACCCCATGACTAGGGCTACGACCAGGGGATATCTCCCCGGGTGCGGGACGTGATCCGGGTGGTCGGTCCGGTCGAAGGTGATCGGCGACTCCGACCACCGAAGGTATTTGGGCACGGCGGGGGCCGCCATATGAACCTCTCGGAAGGCGAGCTTCCGCTGTTGTTTGTCGGCGTAGCTCGCCGACCCGCCAAAGATCATGAGGCAACCATCGGACTCTGGGAACTCGTCGGCCGCCTCTTCGGGCTCAGCGTCTGGTGTCGGGTTGCGCTTTTTCCCCTTGCCCTGTGTGGGGGTCCCGGAGATGAAGCGCTTTAGGGTTTCGCAATCCCTGTACTTGTGCTTGACGGGGTACCCGTGATGCGAACACGGGCTGTCCATCAACTTTTTGAAGTGGTCGGGTCCCGACTTTTCTGCTGCTCGGCGGGCGGGCGTGGCGAACCACAGGCCCTCGGCCCTACTTCTCTCGCTTCTTCTTGTCAGAGCGGTCAGAGGTAACACCGGCGTCGGGGGTGGCCTCTCGCTTGGCCTTCCCCTTATCAAAGATAGCCCCGACGGCCTCCTCGCCGGAGGCGTGGTTGGTGGCAATGTCAAAAAGCTCCTTGGTGGTCCTGGGCTTGGCGCAGCCTAGCTTGTGCACCAGAGTTTTCGACGAAGTGCCATAGATGAACGCCCCGACAACATCGGTGTCGCTGATGTCGGGGAGCTCGTTGCATTGTTGGGAGAATCGCCGGATATAATCCCGGAGAGACTCCCATTGCCGCTGACTTTTGAGATCTCAGGAGTTCCCAGGGCATTTGTAAGTGCCCTGGAAGTTACCGACGAAGACACTCTTCAGGTCGGCCCAGCTCCTGATGGTGTTCGCGGGCAAATACTCGAGCCATGCTCGAGCAGAATCCGCGAGGTAGATGGGGAGGTACTGGATGACGAAGAGATCGTCCATGGCGCCTCCCGCCGAGATGCGAGCGGAAGTCTTCTAACTAGACTTGGGGTTCGTGGCCCGGTGTACATGGTTATGTTGGTGGGGGCCCAATCTGGCGGGAAGTTTGCGCGCGAATTTCTGGCCAACGCTTCATGCCCCGCACCGTCGGGGCTCGAGCTTCTGATGGTGGCGGCGGCCTTTATCATGACCGAGAGCTGGGTTGCCACGTCCTTCTTCTTCCGACCTCGACGGTGCGGCGAACGTTCTGGCTTCGCCGGTGTTCGCAAGACCGGTGCGGGAGGCCTGGGGCAGCAGAAGCGGACTGTCGGGCTGACCCGGCGATCGAAGCGGCAGCATGGGGGGTGACTAGAAGAGGCTCCAGTGGAAGGAGACGGAAGGCTACACATCTTTGGATCGCATGCGCTCTACGACCCGGAGGTTCTCGTAGGTGGCCTTGGCCCCTCGGTCCTCTGGCTCGGGAATGCTGCTGGCAAAGATGGGCTGGCTGACATTCGGTCGGGTGGAGGGAAGTCTGGAAGATCGTGGCGAACCCTCGGCCTGTTCTTCTGGCACAAATCATGCTGGCAAAAGTGCAGAAGACCCAGGCTTACCTTGCTCCAGGTCGGCCTGGAGCTTGGCAAGCTCAGCCTCTTGAGCCTCCAGCTGCTCGCGTTGCCGCTGGAGCTCCGTTCGGTGGGCTTGAGGCCTCGGCACGCCAAGATCGATCTTCGCCTCCGCGCCTCGGCGCCAAGGTGGTTTCCGGACTGACGGAGGTGGTGGCCGGGGCGTCCGGCCCCGCCATGTTGCACTCGCGAGGGTACAGTGCGCTGGAGGTGTGCTCCGTGTCGGAGCTGGAGTCGAGGCTGGAGGAGCTCTCCAGCAGGTCATAGACAGAGGTCGGTAAATGGCCGACCGTAGCCACAAGGTGCGAGCCTGCGGGGGGCAATAGCGTCATGCGCGCAGGCTCACACGGGCCGCTACTAGAGGTAGCGTGGTGGGCCGGATTTCCCACCTCGGGGCCGCGTAGGGTCCCCAAGCCGAGGTCGCCGAGGGCATGGGCGTGAGTCGAGCTCAAGGCGGATGCTCGTGCCTGGAAAGTGGCGGGGATGAGTACGAACTCTCCCACCGAGATGTTAATGAAGTCGAGGGAGCCAAAGCGGATCCAGCCCCTTGACGCAGACGCGTCATCGTCGATGAAGAGGGCCATCGAGGAGGAAGATGGGAATCCGGAGATCACGAAGATGACGCGTGAGGCCCCTACCTGGCGCGCCAACTGTCGGGGTTTCGTGAAGCCGACAAGTAAATTTGAAAGTAGCAGGGGGTCGCGCGTCCCCTCTCCTCGAATGGTTGGACTAAGAAAATCCCGGATGTATACTGGTTCGGGCTGAACGTCCCTACTTCCAGTTTGTGGCGGTGGTTTGTATTACTCTGTGCTCCGAAGGTCACCGGAGATTACAGACAGATGTTGAGGACAGGCCCTCAACACTCGTTTGGGAAATAAGAGGTCGGGAAGGATTGGTGTGTTCTAAACTAGAAATTGTGCGTATGTGCGAGGATGCACTTGAGCAGGCCGGGGTCTTCCTGAGGGCCCTGCCTCCCTTTATATAGGCGGAGAGGGCAGGTTACACGTGACCTTGGAAAGCAGGAGAGATACGCCGTGCCCGGGTGTTCCGGTCTTTGGTCTTTGATGATTGATAGTTTTCTGTTCACCCCATGCCGGGTTGGTAGTCCCAATGAACGTCGCCCCTTGGGGGAGGTGCACACCTGCCCTACGTGCGCCTGTCAGATGCTGACGGTACGAGGGGACGGGTGCTTTTGCTGAGGCCGCCCTCCGGTCGCCTCGGGAAGGAGCCACCCGCCCGACACGGTGGTTGTGTCCGACGCGGTGTAGACCGTCGGTGTGGCAGAGGTTGCAGTGCTAGAGCTTGCTGGGGGCCCTTGCCATGACTGGGCCTGAGTTCTGCGAGGCGCGGTCCCGTGTATGGAGCGGACTGCCTGGGCGCCTTAGCGTGGCCCTACTCATTGCGTCATGGCCGTGGCGATGTCATATCTGAGTCTCGGTCATGGTCCCGGGGATACCCGACCCGGGGTCAGGTTGGAGGAACCGAGGGCAGGGACCCTTTGCGGCAGGTGGGGCTTTGCCTGGTACTCCGTATCATCGTTTATCCGTGCTTCCAACCCGGATTAGAGAGATAAGGTCTTGAAATAGATTTTTACTTTGTTGTGGGGTACCCCGGGTATAAGTATCCATCACAATCTTATTTCTTCTTCTCTTGGATCAACTTTGGTTTTGAAATTCAATTGCTTTCCTCTCTTCTCATTCAAACTCAAACTTTATGCCTTTTGGTTGTTTGTCAATATATTCATCAAGGGGGGATTGAAAGACCATGTGGAAGTCTATCCATGTTTATGATGAGTTATTAACATTAGCTAATGGTGTTTTGTGTTTGAGGTTGATTTAAAGTTTAAATTAAAATTTGAAGAGTTTGGATAGTTCCCTAGTCAAGTCAGTGCTACCAGCTATATGAGAGTGGTAGCACCGGACATGGGCAGTAGCACCAGGTCTAACCCCGACATGGAAATTCCAGAGAAGCACCTCTCTGCGTTAGGATGAAGGGCGATACTACCAGCCATGTGAGGGTGGTAGTACCGGAAATGAGCGATAGCACCGGAACTATCCCCAGTGTGAAAATTTCGAAGAGGATGATTTCTAGTTTGGCATTGAGCGGTGCTACTGGCCTGGGGGTGGTAGCACCGGTCTACCTTGGGTGGTAGCACTTGCCTCAGTCCGGTGCAGTTTTTTCAGATAATGTGTTTTTGCAATTTCTGATGGCAGTCATACTGACCATGGGTGGTATGATTGGGCCAGCTATGCTACCGGCCTAAGGGCGGTAACACCAACCCTTATGAGCGGAATTGGATATTCTTGATGAATTTGTGATATTTATTGCATATCTTTTTAGACATTGCTATGTGATGGGTTTTTCTTGTCTTTCATAGTTGTAGGACGTCGAGTTTTGATCATGGTGAGGCAGAGGATGACTGGGATTAGGCGAGGAGCATCGGAGATCCAGACGGTCGATGATCGCCAGAAGATGATCGAAGATAGAGTCTATGGAAACCTAGAAGACAAGGAAAGGAAAAGATGCTAGCTAGATACTGTGTGAATCAAGGAGGGCCGTCAGATCGCAGTTTAGTTGATAGGATAGAGGGTCTAGTTAGTGTGTTTTGAAAACTATATAAGAAAACTTAGTTTGTTTAGTGGGTTTTGGGTTAGCCCTCGCATGGCTGTGTGAGTGGGTCAATCCTAGCACTTGATGGAGTGCCCTAGAGTTGAGGGACTCATCCAAGGTGGTAGGTGGCCCAAGAGTAGTATAAATAGAGGGGTAGGGGTAGCCTTCTCCTCTTGAAAGTTTTAAGGTTTTTGGTGCTCCTTTGAGCTTTGCCCACCTTGTAGTGAGGCTTCGTAAACCTCCCTTCCAAGAAATCCAAAACACATTTCCCTTATGCTTGAATTTACTTTTTGCTTTTACATTACACATTAAATTCATCAATTTACTTTCAAGCATTTAAATTCTACACTTAAATTCTTGCAAGTTACTTATACGCAATCTGGATTTGCCTCCCCTCCTTCTATATGCTATTGCTTCTTATTTCGAAGAATCGTTGCATTTTTGTTGCAAGAGACTGATCTGGTGCTCTTGAGTGATTCATTCTTGTAGATCGTGTTACAGAGATTTTTACTTGAGTTCTTACCTGCTGTGAGAAGTGAGAGGTTATCCAAGATCATCTTGATCACCAAAACCCCATGAGCACGTCTAAGATCAAATTCTTGTGTTTTGCTTGAACTTGGTGTGTTTTTCCTTCCCAGTCAAAAAGGTCGGAACTTTGACATCAATCCTTGCGATTGAAGGTTGGAATAAGTTCCTGACATTCTTAAGATCACATCTACGAACCAAGTTTCATGAGTTTGTGTTCAGCCAATCAAAAGTTGCATCAATTTGGCTTTTAAATTCGTGTTGTTTTTCTCTTTGTTTTTACTGTTGTTCTTGAGCCCATTGCTACCAGCTCTCGTGCGGTACTACCGGACTCCGGTACTACCTATCCAAGTGCGATACTACTGGTCGTGCATACACGGTAGTACCGACCTGAGCAGTCAAGACTTTTAGTTGGATTTCTTACTCCGTTTTGATTTTATTTAGTGTAGGCTTGTTTGGATCACTTTGTCTAAGGGAAAATTATATTTTAAGATCATTCACCCCCCTCTAATCGCCATCTCAATCCTTCAAAGCTGCCTATGGTATTCTCATTCAAGATGAGGATGAAGTGGAAGATAAATCAAAGTATAACAACTTTCAGGATGAGTTGTGGATAGAATTAGATTTTAACTTGGAATCCATCAACATTAGAATAAGAAAAGAGATGAAAGTGCTACAATAGTTGATACTATAAGGCAATCCTGATCAGACAAGCTTTGCCTCGAGACATCCCGGATGTGTAGATATTCAATTACAAAATCTATAACTAGTTGTGCTTTGTAAATGTTGTTGCAAAAATATCTAAGTTGAAGAAAATTTCCAACAACAAATACCAATCATAGAAGTTCTTCCAAGAAAGGAAGAAAAAATGTGGATCATAGACGGCTCTTGATACAAACCGTCTGTGATAGCATATTATTACAGACGGTCTTAGTTGTTTCACAGACAGTTTAGGAATTATCTGTGATGCGTTGCATTATCACTGACACATGCTTACAAACTGTTCAGAAAACTATCTGTGATGACATTTTGAACTGTCTATATAGCCTTTTCTGTGGTAGTGGGAGATTTGTCAGTCAATACTAATCCACATTGAGGTAAGCTCAAACGAATTGAACTAGCTCCACAAATTAAGTCAAGTATCTCAATCCACTAGTGGTAGCTCTTTCCCCCTCCAAGTAGGCGAGTTCCAACTTTCACAGCACGCTAGACCTTCTCACAAGCTTCTTGAAAAGATCAGCAAACCACAACATCTGCACGCAATTTGGGTGTTGGCAAACACTAAGAGGAACAAGCCATGCACCTTGCTTGACTCTCACCGAGTCATACACAAGCACAAGTGAATACTCAATCCATCTTTAGATGCAACTCATGTAAATATAGACTTTTCTCCTTGCTCATAAGGTGTAGTATATGCACAATTAAGATAAGCTCACCCCAGTTCAAAAGAGTGAAACAGGATGCCAAAAAAACTAGCTATAGGGCCCCAAGCTAAATTTATATAGCCTCAATATAAAAAAAATAACTATTACAAATTTAGCAAAGACACGGATACCCCACCCTAGATATATCTATCTAGGGTCAATGGCACATAATGGCTAGTTGGGCACAAGTGTCAAAGAGTTGTTGCGGCTAAGTCATTAAAACCCTAGACATGTCTAGGGCCTCAAACATGACTGGACTTCCCTTGAGAGCTCTCTGGAAACCTTAGATATTTCTAAGGTAACCTAGACATGTTTTCCCTATGCTAAGAACTTGAGATAAACTATTTTTTTTTATTTCCAAATTAAGCAAAGATGTATGAACTGCAATCATTTTCAAAACACATTTGCAAATTATAGTCCTATGCCATAAAGACTAGATGTTTGAATCTCAACTATTTGCAAAATACATTTGCAAACTTTTGTATCATGCTACAAGGAGTAGGTGCATGCACTTCAATCATTTGCAAAATAGTCTCATTTTGCAAAGAGTAAATGTATGTGTTTTAAGTATTTGCAGAACACATTCACAGACAATAGAATTAAGCGAATAAGAGCTAGAGCAAGCAAAATTGAGCTATCAACACATGATGAGATTTAAACTACTAGATAAAACCCCTTTTAATAGTATGAATAACCTATACTAGCAATCCGATCTTCCAACCAAATACTAAGAATGGTAAAGTAATATAAACACATCCATAGCCTATGCTAGTATACATTTGCCTTGCACATCTTCTTGGAGCCTTAAGTCGATGATGCACATTGCTTCTCCAAGTCTGGGTATGCATCAACATATGTAGGGCTGGGCATTCGGTTTATACGGTTTTTCCGGTTTGGTTTATTCGGTTTTTGAGATCTGAAAACCAAACCGAAACCGAACTGCTACAAAAACCGAACCGAATTAACCAAACAAATTCGGTTTGGTTAATTCGGTTTTTGGTTAACTGAATTACATGCAAACCCAACATTGGCAGTCGCGGTTAGAGGATTTGGGGGATTTTTTGGATGCCGAGAATGGGAACTGAAGTAGCAACCAAACAAAGAACTGGGTGGATTACTCCAAACATGCTAAGGGGCAGGAGTAGTTGGGGAAGGAGAGGCCCCTCACCAGCACTTTCATCGAAGGAAGGGGACAATTTAATTAACCCATTCACAAGCAAGAAATGAGCTCGGTCGGTGGGAGGAGGCCGAGCGAGATCTGCGGGAGGAGGAGGAGAGGCGGAGGTTGGCACCAGCGGGTAGGGATGAAAACGGGTCAGATATCTCCCGCCCGATCTGGGACCGGATCCGGAACCGGATTTTACTATCCGGTTGGATCCAAGACCGGATCTGGATACTTGAATCAGGATTTGGGATCAGATCCGGAGCATCCAAAATCCGGTAAATCCGGGACGGGATCCGAATATTCGGATTTTTTCTATTCGGATATCCGGATTTTTCATATTTGGATATCGGATCGGATATTCGGATATCAGCAAAGACCCAGCCCATTTTCACTATATTTTTTCCATTTTAGCCTATTTATATTAACAATTAGTTGGTTCTATTGACATATTCTTTCTACCACATTTGTTGAGTTTGATTGATATATAATTTGTTACTATAGTCATGTACTCATATGGTTTTAATTCAATATATATTACTCTATATATACGTGTATTATCCGTATATCTTTATCCGTTTTTGACTCGAATCCGTTACATATGCGTATCCCGAATAACCCGAATCCGTATTCGTATCAGGCTTGCCCTTATCCAGTTCCGAATCCAGGAAAAAAATATAGGTTAGGATACGGGAAGAGCAATATCCACCCATATCCGACCCATTTTCACCCCTACCGGCAGGAGGGGACGAAGGAGGTGTGGACGCCTAGTGTGGTGACGCCGAGGAAGGAGGCGGAGGCCAGCACCGGCAGGGGTAGGAGAAGGACGCAGCGTCGACGGAGCGAGGTGGGGCCAGTGTCGGCAGAGGACATCGGGGGCGGCGAGAGCTAGGCCTCCAAGGGAGGCCGCGAGCCTGGGAGGGGGGCAGCGGGGAAGAGGGGCGGCGGGTTTCGACATGGACTCTGACCGTCAACCGCTGGCAGTGAGCCCTGAATCGTGGCTGCGGCGGCAAAACCCTAGCTCGATGGGAGCTCCCTTTGTCGGGGTGCTAGCATCGATCGGATCGGGGATTCGGAGGAATGGGGATTAGGTCTTCGGGTTCCAGCAGGATAGGATCAGGGATTTTGGAGGAATGGGCTAATGGGCTGAACTCTTGAATGCGAATCAATGGAAGTATAGCTCTTGAGGGATTTTAGGTTCTTTCGGTAAAATCGGTTTTCGAATTCGAAACCAAGACGTAAACCGAAAACCGAACACAATGAAAATAAAAACCCAACCGGCGAAAACCAAAAAAACCAAAATATTCGGTTAAATCGGTTCAGTTCGGTTTTTCAATTTTGGTTTAAAAATGCCCACCCCTAAACATATGGTACCATTCTTCATTTCAAAATTTTCACTTCACGGCTATTAATACATGATGACATCCTTTGCTTTGAGAACTTGACACTACTACGATCGGACCTTCCATACCGCTCATCGTCCCGGTTGATTTGAACCGCATTGATGAGGCTTGAGACAGTTCATTGGCTACTGGAGGATGTCGTGGGCTTTCAAGACGGTTACATTCGATGCCCTCACATCGATACCGGTTAGTGTTACTTAACCGGTACTAAAGGTACCCGCCTTTAGTACCGGTTCGTAACACTAACCTGCATCGATGTGAGGGTATTAGTACCGGTTCGTATTCTGAACCGGACTAAAAGTATTTTAGTCCCGGTTCGATGTTCTTAACCGGTACTAAAGGCCTCGTTCAGCATACTTTAAAAGGAATGCATATCCTAGTCTATTCAATACGCGTGGGTGGGTGGGTTGGGAGTGTCTTGTGGTGGCATGCAGGAGGTTCGAGTTCGAGTCTTGAGTTCGTCATAATTTTTTCTACATCACGAGCGCTTTAGTCGGTTAGAGGCAGGACTAAAGGTCCTGAACCTTTAGTCCCGGATGGGCTGTCCCGGTTTGACAACCGGGACTAAAACCCGTTGCTAACCGGGACTAAATGTCCTTTCCCTGGTAGTGTGACTTGGTGATCACATGTACATGATACCAGTTTTCACTTCGAGATTTTCACTTGATGACCATCAACATATGATACCAACCTTTATCTAGAAATTTGATTTCATGATCAGCAACTCATGATGCCATCCAAAGCTTTCGTCATCTTGGGACTTAACCTATCACACAACTCATGGATCGAGAACATGCTCCCACAAATTCTCGCTCCCACAAATCCGATTATTAATAATAACTGAAACTCATCACTATCACGTAACAGTGGGACTAGATCGTTCGACATCACCCGTCGCCCGTGGCTATTGTCATGAAGTACTAGTCCCGTTTCCTTTCTTCACGTCAGTACACATATAACTCCATGTCAATCACATGATTTGAAAACATTAAGAAATAATTACCTGTATTAGTTTGTCTTACAAAATGAGACTATTCTGCAGCGTTGTACTTATATAAGCACATATCTACGCCGTCGTAGACTTGAACGTACTACTACCATAAAAGGCTCAAGGGAACATCGCTCTAGCTTCAAGTGGAAAATTTACACGCCGCATGCATGCCAAAATTTCAACGTGGGTGAGATCATTGAACGCTAATCCAGGGCACCAACAGTTGACATCAATTTTAGCTGATCAATGTTCATGCATCGTGATTCACCCGGCGTACGTACTCCTACTTGCTTTAGTATTTTTATATTTTGGTGAGAATGACAGTGACAGTGATATAATACTGGTACTCCCGTCTGGTCAAAACTAAATGTCGGTGTAATCAAACTATTTTAACTTTAACTAATAATATCTTTATAGATATTTAGCTCAGTCACGTGAAAATGATACTAGATTTAAAAAAAAACAATTTCATTATGTTTTATAAATATATTGTTATAGAAATTAGTGGTTAAAATTATACTTTGGAGACGGTGTTAATATTACAGATGGAACTTATTTATGATTGAAGGCAGTAATTGTTAACGTGTAAAATACAGGCTAAATAAAGAATTACAATCATGTACCGATGGCAGTTTTATTGGTCTATTTCAGGGCCCGTAGCTGATCTTAGCTATCTGCCAACGACAATGCTTCACGCTCTGTTTTTTGCGCTGGATTCGTTGCATGCTTTGCATCGGTCAAATCACATTATATTTTGCTAGTTTGCTCATATATTAGTCTCTGTTCTCAGGACAAGGCAGAGGCAAGCAAGCAATTAGCATACGTAAAATATGTGTGTGTGTGTATATATATATATATATATATATATATTAGCATCAAGTTGCCTATTCAGATGTTTTGGCCACACGCTAGCTGAAGATTTGAGCCTGGAGTGAAAGATGAAAACAACTTCAGGTTCAGAGTCTGGACTGGAGCATTATTGCATTACATTGCTGCACGATTTAGCTACCTACACCGCATCCAGTTGCCTCTAGCTAGTCTATTACTGATGGAAATGATCCTGAGCGTGTGCAAGTGGCAGCCATGAACTGCTCGTGCATGCTGTCTCCATGACGGCAAAAACAACAGAGGCATCTGCACAAGAACGCCAAACTCTTCATTCATTCAAGTGGCCGGGAATTGAAACGCGCGCAATGCCAATGAGAGATCGATCGAGGAGGCCTTGCATTGCGTCCCTTTCGTTCAAAAGCTCTCCCTGTCGATGCCGTCAGATCACGTCGAAATGAAATGGCAATGGAACCATCGTGTTCCTGGCTACATGAGATGGATGCAGTTTTTTTCCCTCAGGTTACGTGCGTGCCTGGTGCGCCCTGTGCCCCACCTCGTCGTCGTCACCCCGATTACCATGGGCGGGGAGGAGCAACCGGCTACCTGTCTGCAGGGTTTGCTGCCTGATACCAACAAGGCACAATTTGCAGGCATATCGCAGTTTCAGACAGGTTCGCAATGATAATGTTCTGATAGTGTGACATATGTTGATTCATATCTAGCCTTTTAAAATTTAGAAAAGTGTACTAGATAAATTTTAATTGGATTAGGACTCCGAATAGAAGAGAGATTCCTAATCCTAATAATAGAATTCTTAATTGCTTTAGGAGAATTAGGGAGACAATATAAGCATAGGGGTAGATCATAAAGAACCCAAGCAACTAAGAAGTTATAAACTAACTCATCCAAGCAAAAGTTACATAAGAGGATTATAGGTTAGATTATTCTTTAGCACTAGATTCTTATACAGAGAAAAGATTCGAGAAGGTTCGAGAGATTGTGAGAGAGCAACAATTTCTTGTACTCTTGAAGCTATGTTTAAAGAATTTACGGTCGGCTTCGCCAAATCTTCCTCTCTCATTATGGTTGCTTCAACGTCGTTATTTTTGTTCTCTCTACGGGATTCATCATCTTTATTCGTGAGACCGTGCACACTCATGCCATATCTCACAAAACTCTAATCCGATCCGAGCGTTACTGCGTATAAAAAGGGGTATCAAAGTATAACAGATATGAATAGCCAGATGGGCTGAACAGCTAGCTGGTCTGTGGAGAAACGACAAGATGCTGACTATCACCACTACGGAACATGTGATTACTGCCGGGTCCACATCGGCATCACTGCCGGATGTGGACCCGGCACAACCTAAGTGGCAGTGATAGTCGAGGACTATCACAGCCGGATGTAAACCGGCAGTGATAATCACTATCATTGCCGATTTATACTTAAGAACCGGCAGTGATAATAACTATCACTGCGGTTCATACTTTCCCGGCGGTGATAATATATTATCACCGCCGGTTATTATTTAAACCGCAAGGATAAGTAACTATCGCCACATTTTCAATAATATCCGGCGTTGATAAGTAACTATCGATGCCCAATTGTTATCAATATCCCGATCGATAACTACTATCCTTTGCTTTTTTTCTTGTTAACCAAGCAAAGTGATGGGTTTTTAAACCTTTTGCATATATATTTTTGTAGTATATGTTGTAGCATGTATATACATTATGCGATAAATGTATTACAGACGGTATCGTTGTGCACAATAGTACTGAAGCATCACTAAAGTGTAATTGAAATACATTGAAGCATCATAATATTTAATTATTACATTGTTCAATCACTTTTGAAGCATTAAATTGTTCATTCAGAATTGTTGCCATGCAGAAATGGTCGTAAAACTCGCCCTTCGTGTGGAGAATTTCTCGAATTATGAACCCAGCTATCTGCTCTTGAAGGGCATCAATTTCATGGTCGGCGAAGTCTGCTGGTGCCCCGATTGTGTATTGTCATGGGAGAAATTGAAGCATTAATTAGTGTCATTGTCTTTATAAAAGAAAATGCGGGTCAACATGTAATGATCGATATACCGGTGGCCGTTGTAGTCCGTATTGTCGATGATGAGCAGCGTGGATATATGTCATTGCGTAGTATCCACATAAATTGTTCCCTTGGGGTTGTTTTGGGCATGGAAAATCGGTGTGTATTCTGAAATTTTTCACGTATGGACGATCTTGTTTGCTCTTCTTGCGATATTGTTTGTACACCTGTTCATGGTTTTGAGTAGTCATTAAAATTAATTAGGTGCAATGGGATGGAAGATTATTAGAGCAATAATGCAACGATCGAAGAGTTACTGGTTAGCAAGTCTATTAAGTCTTGGTATTCGCCGTCGGTTTCCTCATTGAGTCCAAAGGCGGTGATGTTGCTTTCGTCTAACATGAAGACAAGGGCGATCCGGTGAAAACTGCGAAGCCAATTAGTCGTCACATTGTGTTGCGCATCAAATATGAGACACTAGTAGGCGGAAACACGTCTTGAAAGTTGTAGGGTAAAAGTCGTAGTCCTTGTGTTGTAGCTTTAGCGGCGCCTTGAGTACGTACACCTCAACATCATTTATTGTTCTTGGATCTTCAATAAGTTTGCGATTGACCATGCGGGTCCGAGAATCCTATCTTTTCATTGTTGTCCGCTCTAAGTGTCTTTGTCTCCATTCTCGTAAAAAGAAGTCGGACCCTATGTTTAAGAGTGCGTGAATATACAAACATAGATTATACAAGAGACTTCTGAGTCCATATTCTTAATATAGACACGTCGAGAGCGTCTCGTTGGTACATCGATATAGTTCCACGTGTTCAACCCGAAAAAACCGTCATTGTTGTGAAAGTCCATATCTTTGTATCTTTGGGAAAGCGGTGTTTTGTGTCTTTTGGACATCTGCGGTACCATTCATGTAGACGCCAGTAATTGTGTGGTCGGTTTGACCTCCTTATTTGGATCTGACAAAGCTTCCTGCTTAACGAATGGCCACTTTCAGTGCTCACTGCTGCCCTTGACTACTTTGGCTTCAAAGAATAAATGCTTTACCACCATCTCCTTTAGATTTCTTCCTAGAGATGCGTTTGTAGTCGATAGTTGGCTAGGTTGAGGAGCTTCAGTTATCCGTCTGTCTGCTTAACCTTTGCTAAGTCCAGGAAGAAATCCTGCTTAAGGTGTTCGAATTCAATCTTAGCGGTGGTGGCGTCTTTCTTGAAGTGCTCTTCTACATGGGCGCCTACTTTTTTTTTGTTTCTTCGTCGGTCATTTCATATGGTCGTTTCTTGCTAAGAGTTTTGGCTAGCTTCACGGATGACTTAACTTTTCCCCTGGCGAGTGTAGAATGTTCAGATCGCGGTGCTCTTTGGCCGCCTTGTGGTATTTGGAGTAGGAGTTTTCTTGGGTGATAATGAGGAGGAGGACTTTTCTGGGTGGCGTGGAGGAGCAGAGAAGGAGCTTTCTTCGATGGCCGGAGGAGGAGGAGGAGGATCGTTCCTAGATGGAGACTCGCCTCGTCATCGTTGTTAACATCATCGTCGTTGTCATCTTCGAGGCAAACTTTATATAGCGCTATGCCACGCGATGAATGTGCCTATGCTTTGTCCAAGACTTTGCCCCTCCTCGCCCGCGATCTCAACCTCCACTTTGCGGTATCTGTCAACCACTGTCAACTGCAACTCTGGCGTATCCCCGAGGAATTGGGCGGTTATGCAATATCTGCCCCTCGTTGCATGGCCAAGCCATCCTTCACCACCTTGATGGTAATGTTCGCGCACTGAGCAAAAGTTGCAGCGTGTCGGCTCTATGATTTTGTCCACAGGAAAACTACACGCTGAGTCCTCTTCAGGAGGGTTAGCGGATGCTTGGCTGCTTTTGAGAACCGGCGGGACTTACGTCATGTGACTGATGACCTACGTCATGTGACTGACGTTCGCTCAGGACCTTTGTTACCATTTCTCGCATCACTTTCATCTGTTCTTCAAATTCGACTTCCCTTCTATGCATCCGGTCTTCTATTTCTCGTACACGCTCATTCAAGCTGTTCTTTTCGGATTTCTTTGGTCGGCAGGTACATATAGGCATCCTCTGGGAATCTTTGCTTCACTCGGCACCAAGCCAACCGCTCTGGTGCGACCGTGGTGCTCCCTATTACCCAAAGCGCCAGATTAGCTCGTCGTCCTCCCTTCTTGGCGGGAAGGAGCCCTCAATAGCCGGAGTGGGCATCCGCGATCTTCCTCGAGATTTCCTCGTCTTTCTCGCTTCGAAGCTTAAGCTGCCATCATCCGATGAGTAGCTCCTCGCAGCGCCGGTGCTTCGATCTTGGGGCCATGTGAGGCGTTGCATAACAACTCCACCAAGTGTTATTTGTTCTTCCGTGCATCCCACTTGGGTACTTTCTTCACGTAGCCACGGTGCCTAGCACATGGGGGTAAATGTTCTGTCCGAATTTGCCTTGTTACTCACGGGCCGATAGCTCCGGCTTCATCGGATATCTTATATTGCTTGAATTCATCCCAAAATTGCAGTAACCTCGAATCTATTAAAATCCCGCTTGATCCTTCTTGACGTACTCCTTATTCAGCTTTGTCTTCGGTTCTTCCATGCGGTTCCCATAACGCTTAGTGCATGTTTCTGGCAATCTCAATTGATCTTGAGAACTGAAACTTCGACATCAACTCTATCCACAATGTTTTCTTGATGTCGCCGGGAACATCTGACGATGAGAATCACGCCGACGTGTCCATGATCTGTAGATGATGGGCACATTGTCTCTAGCCAGACCCCCCATGTCTTTGTCCGATATGGCCCAAGCAATGACGCGGGTATAGTCGGGTTCTCCGACGCACTAAGCTCAACTATCACCTTCGCTCACCGGCGCGATCTTGTTGGGACCTCGTCATGACGACTGGCTCGGTGCACTAGATGTCGACCCGCATTTTGATTGTTTCATTAGTCGTTTGGCTCTGCTCTAATTTCATCGGGAAGCATATCCTACTGAAATAATCCTAGTAAAGACTTACCTCATGTACATTTGTTGCCTCGACTTGTTCGAGGTTGAGGAACTCTGTGCTTCGCTTCGCTCTGGGCTTTGGTCCATGGGCTCGGCGCCATCCCGGCACTTGTCCATTGTGAGAGGCCATGTGTGGCAAGTTTTCTAGAATTTTAAATTAACAAAATCATGAGATGAATCTTCGCATATATATCAATGTTGTGCATATATAAGGCGTAATCACCATTTTGTCATACGTTAGATAATATTTAACGTACATATATATTAATAGTGTAAATTTCAAAATCTTAATCGCATGGATCGATTCTACGGCAACCTACTTTACGTGGGACGAGAGGGAGCAGTAACAAAGAACATATACAATTTCACATATCTGATTGACAATTCACATATACTTATACAGATCACATATACTTACACATGATACATATACAATTGACAATTCACATATACTTATACAGATCACATATACTTATACAGATCACATATACTTACACATGATACATATACAATTGACAATTCACATATGTTATTTGCTCAATAAAAATAATGAATCATTCTTATTCCACACTAATATGATTTTCAAAAAATGAAATAAGGTTATAAATCCACAACTAGAATGTTAGTAGTCTATTACACCAAAAAGCAATGGCGCGATCGGTTCACTATCAACCAAGCATGTCACCTCGTGGCTTTCTTCACCCATCGGTATATCGTATGCTCTCTGGCACCATGGTTTTGCAGTCTTTGGCCGTCGACATGGACCTGCTCAGAGAGCATACGATACAACTGGTGAAGAAAGACACGAGGTGACGGTTTGGTTGACAAGTGCGATTGTTCGCTTTTTGGTGTAATAGACTATTAACATTCTAGTTGTGGATTTATAACCTTATTTCATTTTTTGAAAATCATATAAATGTGAATAAGAATGATTCATTATTTTTATTGAGTAAATAAGCAATAATATTCTAAAGAATATATGAGTTGGGCCCTATCTCTTGGGCGCTATACTTTCGATTTAATTTGTGACAACCTTACCTTATTGAAAATAAACAATATTTCAATACTTTAACAGACAAGACAGTAATTAATTGAGAACTGAATGCTAATATATATCTAATGAATCAGGTATGCAAATAAGCTACTGACAGGATAATGGAAATAAGCTTGTCGACTAGCATACACATTTCCACACAAATTCAATACAAGCATATAGTCATCCTCACATAAGTAAAATATCTAAACAAGACCAGTCAGTACTTAAGATACTCACATACATAAGGTCAACACTGAACACATACACATCCAATTACCAGCAAGGTGTAAAAATATTCAAACAAAATTTCCTCACAATAATCTCAATTCAATCAAAAGAGGTTTCACCTTCGCAATTAACGTCCAAGTCGAGTATTATTATCGCCACCCAATTAAATATACTCAAAATTCAACAAGATATAAACAGGCTTTAGTTCTAATGAATCAGATATGCAAATAAGCTACTGACAAGATAATGGAAATAAGCTTGTCGACATAAAATTGAACTAAACAGAGACAACAAGCTTATATAATTTCAACAGATTCCAAGAAACTGTTGGCAACAGATCACATAAAGACAACATTATGTCATTCATATGGAG
This sequence comes from Guadua angustifolia, assembly GCA_036346375.1. NCBI lineage: Eukaryota > Viridiplantae > Streptophyta > Magnoliopsida > Poales > Poaceae > Guadua > Guadua angustifolia. The sequence continues at coordinate 4,712,955 of CM070501.1, forward strand.
GTAATTATGTACGATTGCTCTCAGATTATTGGGTTTGAATGAAGATTAGAACTTTCATCTCATCACAGATGTGCAAAACAATTAATTGTGTAAATAAGGCCTTAAATCATCACAGAGCAATAGCATCGGCCAACCCTAGAATCATCACAGAGCAACATCACAGAGCAATAACATCGAGAACCCAAGAATCATCGATTGTCAATGCATGTTAGTCTACCAACTTAAGGCCTTATTTACAGAACAATTGTCAATATCATCGAGAACCCTAGAATCATCACAGAGCAATAGCATCGGCCAACCCTAGAATCATCACAGAGCAATAGCATCGGCCAACCCTAGAATCATCACAGGGCAACATCACAGAGCAACATCACAGAGCAATAACATCGAGAACCCTAGCATCATCACGGCCACTGCGTGGGGGGGGGTCGCCGGTGGGAGGAGGCACCGCAGGAGGGAGGGCCAAGGGAGGCCGCCACAGGGGAGGAGGGTGGGAGGGGTCGCCTCGAGGGAGGAGGCGCGGGAGGGGTCGCCCAGCCGGAGGAGGCACTCGCAGGAGGAGGGTCGCCACGGAGGACCGCGTGGGGAGAGTCGGCGGCTAGAGCCGTGAAGAAGAAGTCCAAACAAATTGCGAAATGGCTAAGTCGGGAAATGGCTAAGTCTTGGGAATGAAAAGGTATATATAGGAGGATTATTCTGCGGTTCAAATAAGTGAACCGCAAGGATATGTTATCTCTGCCGCTGTTTCTACAACCGGCGATAGTAGTCAACGTCATCGCCGGTTCATAAATGACCGCAGCGATATTTATATATCATCGCCGAAAGAGAAACGACCGCACTAAAAATACATTATCCACGCCGGTTCATTTATGAAGCCAAAGCGATGTTGTAATAGTAGTGCCCGTGATGTTCCATTGTAGTGCGCGTGATATATATCTATTACTGCCGGTTGCAGACTATGACGTGGCACTGATGTGTTTTATTAGTGTTTGTTCTCGTTTGTCAACCAGCACTGATGTTCCTTGTCTGCTGTGGCAGAAGTGGCGTGGTGGCAAATGCTGCCATGGCAAGGACTTACTGCCGCGGCAAGGAAAATTGGCACAGAAGTGGCGCGGTGGCAAATTTGCCATGGTAAGGACTTCATCGCCATGGGAAGGAAAATTGGCACACTGTTTTAGCCCAACCAAACACAAACATTGGAATTTCTTTAGCCCAACCAAATAAGAGCTATTTAGGGCTTCATACAAATTGCTAATTTATTTGTAAAAAAACCCCAAATATAAACATTGGAGTTTTCCTTTTTTGTTTTATTTAAAATTTGAGTTAATTAGGAATAATCGATAAAAACTTGCTCTTACTATCTCATCTTCATCCATTGGACATTTACTATTTCTGATTGACTATAATAATCAATACTCCATAAATTTCAAAATGAAGCATGTTCTTCGTACAAAATGTTTATATCACAAATTGAAGCTTGACCTTCATACAAAATAAAGCATATCCTTAATTACACAACTAAGTTACAATCCGACCTTCGTTATGATCGCGGCGTATGTATGTAGCTTCCTCTATGTCTTCCATGAGACCTAGGTCGATGTTCTCATCGAAAGGAGGAAGCTCATCAAACTGGTTATAGTCTTCCTCGTCGACTACATTCTCAACTCCCACAATTCTTCTTTTTGATTGAAGAACCACGTGGCGTTCCTTGTCAGCTGGATCCCTCACAAAGAAAATTTGTGTAACGGCATTAGCAAGTACAAATGGTTCTTCTCTGATCCGAGCGTGTTTGAAGTCCACGGTAGTGATCCGTGCTTGTCGATGTTCATGCCCTAGGTAGCTGACCCTTGGCACGAAAGAGGGGACCTTCAAAGGCCCATAGTCAAGCTCCCAAATCTCTTCTATGAATCCGTGAGTACGCCTCGCATATTGCCATTCTTTGTCATAAGCATCTATCACGGACCCATTGTTTTTTGGTTGGTGCTCTTCTTATCTTGTGCTCTCGTATAAAATGTATACCCATTGATGTCGTATCCTTCAAATGTCAAAATTGTATATGATGGTCCCTTAGCCGTTCTCAATTAGCGCTACTCTGTTTGCGTATGCATCATGTATCTAAGCAACCAATCTCCAAAGTTATCTCTGTGCTCTCTCATGATCCAAACCTCGGACTTACATGGGTTTTGTCTTCGTAGCATGTTCTTGTGCATGTCGACATACGAGGCGCTAACAAGCGATTAGTGCGAAGCGTAAAATGTGCTTGCGTGAATGAAGCACGATCATTTATGCGGATCGATTTCGACCTAGTGTCCCTTTCCTTGTAGCCTCCTTCATGGTGAGATCTGGGCACACCAATCGGTTTGAGATCCATGTAATCGATCACGAGAACTTCGATGACCTCCTCGGTTCCCCAACCTTGACAATGCACCCTTCCGCCGATGTCGATTCACGAACATATTTCTTCACAACCCCATGAACCTCTCGAAAGGTACATCGATGTAGAAACAGGGGCCAAGCGTATCTCTTTCACAATATGAACAATGAGATGGACCATAATATCGAAGAAGGATGGAGGGAAGCACATCTCAAGCCGGCATAGAGTGTGGATCACGTCTTCTTTGCGACTTATCCGGTTTCAGCGAATTCGATGACCTTTGTGAAATCGTGTTGAAGAATGAACACAACTTTATAATTGGGTCTCGCACTTTCTCTGCGAACACCCCTAATTGCTCTGAGGAAGCATCGTGTCATCATCACGTGACAATCATGAGACTTCATACCAACTAATTTCAAGTCTTTCATTGAGACTAGCCTCTTTAGGTTGGCGAGAATAACGAGAGCGGAACTTTGACTCCGTGCAAGCACTCACACGCTAATTTTCTCAATCTTGCTTAAAGTGTAGCAAGGCTGCGGGAAGGTACTTTTTTCCTTGACCGAGATCTTCATGATCAGGCTCCTTCACGAGTTTCATATCTTCGAGTCCATCCGTGCCTTGAGTGTATCTTTTGTTTTGCGGTATGTCTAGTAAAATACCAAGCAAAATTTGTCACACACGTTCTTCTCTATATGCATGACATCGATAGCATGTCGAACATCCAGTCTTTGCCAATAAGGTAGGTCCATAAATCTTGATCTCTTTTTCCACAAAGGAGTGAATCACGGAACTTCGGGTGATGTACTTGGCTCCTTTCCATGGATAATTTTAATATCTTTTCTGACATAAATATCTCTTTGCCGTTGCGATGTTTGAGTTGAAGCGATCTCCTTTGTCCGTCAAAAGCTCTCTTGTTGTTGCGATATGGGTGGTCCTTGCGAAGGAACCTCGATGCCGCATGTAACACATTTTTCGACGATATTTCACCCACCGGCTCCTGTATCACCCATGCAATGCGCATCCATTGAATCCTTTTATAGTCGGCGAAAGATTGCCAAGCGGGGTAATCATTGATGATTCTGAACAACAACGCCCGTAGCATGAAGTTCTCTCTTACGTACTCATCCCATACCCGTGCAAATCGTTCCACAATACGGAAGATCTTCAACGGTGGTTTGAGAACACATCAATATCGTTGCCGGTTGCCTCGGCCCTTGGATCGATACGGCATCATAATGTACTTCGCTTCATGCAAAGCCAAGGAGGAAGGTTGTACATACATAAAGTCACCGACCAAGTGCTATGGCGACTACTCATGTTCTTGAAAGGGTTCATCCCATCCGTCTTGAGTCGAACCTTATATTCCTCATATCATATGCAAAGTGTTTCTTGTATTTTACGTCGATATTCCTCTCTTTCTTGGTCGGTCAGGGTGTCTAAGCATTCCATCCTTTTTACGCTCCTCGGCATGCCATCGCAGCAATTGAGCATGCCTTTTGTTATAAGCAGGCGCTTGACGGGGATTATAGGAAATACCACACCACCTTGGTCGGAGGTCTTTTCTTCTTACTGCGCCCTCGATATCGTCATCGCCGCGCTTATACCGAGATGCCTTGCAAATGGGACATGCATCCAAATTTGCAAATTCATTGCGATACAATATGCAATCATTTGGACATGCGTGTATTTTCTACACTTCCAGTCCCAATGGGCAAACAACACCTTGGCACGATGCGTGGTTCTTTGGCAACACGTTACCCTCTGGAAGGACATCTCTAAAAAACCTAACGACTCAAGTGAAACTCTTGTCGGACCAACCATTGCTTGCCTTCAATTGTAGCGGCGTAAGCACAACATGCGACTTTTGAACTCCTCTTTGCAACTTTGGGTACAAGGGTGTTGTAGAATCCTCTACCATCTGTTGAAACTACGAAAATCCCTTTCACTCGTGAGGTCCTCCTCCCCTCATGCAACATCTGTTCTAGATCATCTTCATGGTTATCGATGAATGTCTCTTCTTGGGTGTCGGCGAAACTATTTTCCACAGCGGTCAAGTCGTTGTCTTCATCATCATCAATCGAGATGCCCTTCACGCACAATCTCATCTTCACCATGCTCGGTCCAGCGGTATAGGCGGGCTTGAAACCCCTTGAAGCAAGTGTGCACGGATCGCCTCAAGGTTGAAAATTGCTTCTCATTCTTGCAATCGATGCACGGGCAACAAATATAGTCCATCGGCTTATTTGACTTATGCTGTGCAGTAGCGCTCAAAAACTAGTCACAGTTAAAGTACTCTCTATCGCATGACGGTCCGCTTCATACATCCATCTTGATCCATCTACAAATATTTACAACAAATAAAATCTCGATAAATCAATAAGTGCTCACAAATTGTTTTATACATTTAATTTGTTATCACTACTCTGACGGGGCTTATATCATATGCACGATCACGAGATGGTTACGAAAACCGTCTATGATATGGAACATCACAGACGGTTATGTAAACAAAGTACCATTTATATACCACGACGGTTTTATATTACTGTACCGTCGTGATGCAAGAAATATCCCGACGGTTTCTAAATATAACTTGCTGTGATAGCTCGATTTCATTACATGATGGTTTCTAATTAATCTAGAAATTTTCATTACTTATAAATCTATATCAAATCTCGATTGTAAAACCAATTAAATAATTGCTATTAGTTATATATAATGGTCCGTCCAACAAATTTGAGTACTATTGTCTCCTCTTCTCTCATTTGATACTATTTTATCAAGGAGTATTGGATGAGAACATAATTCTTTATGCATGGCCTTTTTACATCAATTATATACCTTTTCATCCATTGGACATTTACTTTTTCTAGATGATTATAATAATCAATACTCCATACATTACAAATTGAAGCATGTCCTTCGTTACAAAATGTTTATATTACAAATTGAAGCTTGACCTTCATACAAAATAAAGCATATCTTTAATTATACAACTAAGTTACAATCAGACCTTCATGTTTATCGATGAGCGTTTGGCACGATGCGTGGTTGCTATTAGTTATATATAAATCTATATCCAAATCTCGATTGTAAAATCAATTAAATAATTGCTATTAGTTATATATAATGGTCCGTCCACAAATTTACATTACTTACAGTATTAAATTAACATACGAAATAAAAGCAATTTTAAGTATTTAGATTAAACAATAGTTAATTATGAAGTGCTACCACATTTAAATTCAATCAACTTATTAAATGCAATCACTATACATATAAAAGTTGGTAATTTGAAATCTAAACTCCAGATTACAAATCTAATTGTGTTATCAACTAAGCGATATCTGAACCTTAGATTAGAAGTTAGAAGCGACAAATTACACCAAATTTGAGAGCAAAAATTAGCCCCTCTCCACCCAATCGAGCAAGAGCAGGCTCCTCTCATTGCGGACAGCTGGGGAAGGGAGCCAGGGTATATATAGTGCCATACTATCCTTTGCGGTTTATTCTCTTGAACGGCGGTAATATATCCTTCTTAGGTTCTATCTCAAAAACCGGCGGTGATATGGCTGCCTTTTAGCGCAATTCACTTTATCCTTTGCGGTTACCTTTGTTGAACCGACACTAATACTTTCACTGCGGTTCTCTATCTAAAACGGCGATGATATTAATCGTTCCGCCCAAATGATTTATCGATTCTGATTATACATATCTTGTTCCTATCTTTGCCGTTGAACTTAAACCCGGCGGTGATAATATTATCCTTCTTGGGTTGAGTTTAATAACGGCGGTGATAATATGAACCTTCCATCTCCCGCCGCCATGATGAAGTCGCTTTTCCCCATTCCTCTTGCCAAGCCGTTGCGCTTCCCCATTATGCATGGCTGTTGGGCTTCCCATTCCTCCTCTATATAATCGCAACTCCTCAATCTGTGGCGCTCCTCACAATCCACCATTCTTTGCAAGAATGGCACCCCCAAGCGAGCACGTCTTGGGCAAAGCGGTGATCGCCGCGGAGAAGAAGGAGGAGAAGAAGGAGGAGGAGGCGGAGGAGGTGGAGGGAGCGAGAAGAGGAAAAGAGGAGGAAGAAGAGGAGGAGGCGGCGGCGGCAGCGGCGGCGGCGGCAGCGACTCTGGCGAGCTCCTTGGCGTTGGGGCAAGACCAACTCCGCCACGAATCAGATTGGAGGAGGAGGAGCACGGCACCGCAACTCCGATCGGTCATCCGTGAGTAGCTCGACAGCGAGGAGGAGGGCAGCGACAATGACAAGTTTTCGATATAGGGTTTAATATGTTTTGTATATAAAATTATGACTATATGTAATTATGGACTACAAATGTTACGAGAGATAAATAACAAATGTTAAATATGTTACATTTTTTTATCTAATTATGCTTTGATATGTTCTATATCTTAACTAATTTTGGGTAATATCACTTTGGGTTACAGAGTAAAACTAGCGGTGAAAATTGTCTTATCACTATACGGTTAAAAAAAAAACGGCAATGATAGATCACTACCGGTTTTTATATAAACGGCGGTGATATCTTCTTATCACTCTTAGGGTCTCTCTAAACCCGGCAATGATATGCCTCCATTAGTCTGCAAAATTTTACTATTCTTATCCTTTGGGTTGAAATTAGCAAGCGGTGATAATTATCCTTCTTGGGTTGAAATTTGAGCCGGCGGTGATAATATTATCAACCGCTTAAACTGCGCTAAGCAGGTGATGGGGTGTCATGCGGATGAAGCGATGCAGTAGTAGTGTATCTACCAAGCTACTGCAGATGCTTAAGAAATCCATACAGGACAAACTTAACCTCAACCAATAATGCAACCAAGGCTTACAGCACACCTCTCAATCTTCATCCAAGGCAAACTTAATGAAGGATCGAGATAGCGAATAGAGAGGGGTGAATGGTCGTAAATAAAATTTTTCCCCAAAATACTCCAACTAATAGCTCGAAAGGATCGCGCAAAGGAAATCATGAAAAACCCGAACAACTAGACAACTATGTATACATCTAACTTGCATGGATGAGTACCATAAAATATGTGGGGATTTTTGAGTCACAATCCTAGTTGTCTAGTGTCTAAAACAAAAAAATCAATTCAACTCTTACTTTTAGAAAGAAGATCAATCCAAATCATAAAAGTCACTTTTAGAAAAGCAAAAGTAGAATTTCGAAAAACTTTTGAGACATAAAACCATATGAACACGCTCAAAACATCCAATATCTGCAGTATTTAAAAGGAGGGGAGACAAATCCAAATTACAAGAAAGTAAATTGCAGAAATTTAAATGCTGAATTTAAGACATAAAGTACATGCATAATTTAAATTCAAGCATGAATAAAAAAAGATTTGCATTTCTGGAAGGAGGAGATTTTCAAAGCCTCACAACAAGGTGGGCAAAGCTCAAAGGAGCACAAAAACCTCTACAACCTTCAAGGGGAGGAGGCTACCCCTCCACCCCTATTTATACTACTCTTGGGTCACCTACCACCCTTAGATGCAGCCCTCAACACTAGAGAACTCATCTAAGAGTTAGGATTTGCTCACTCACACAGCCATGCAAGGGCTAACCCAAAACCCACACCAACAAAGGGTTTTCTTGCATGGTTTTCAAAGCATACTACCTAAACCCGTTAACCTATCAACTAGACCGCGATCCAACGGCTCTCATTGATCCACGCGGCATCAAGCTAGTATCATCTCCTTTCCTTATCTTCTTGGCTTGCGGATTCCGTCTCCGATCATCTTAAGCGATCTCCGGCAAATGCGGACCTCCGGCGCTCCTCGCGTATTCTCGATCATCCTCGCCTCACCATGACCTAGCAAAGTAGCCTTCCAACCATCAAAGACAAGGAAAAAACCTTTCACATAGCAATGCCCATAAAGATATTCAATGATTATTCCAAAATCATGAATCAATCATAATTTCGCTCAAAGGTTTAGTGCTACCGCCCCAGGCCGGTAGCACTAGGAAAAGCAACCAACACTCAAATTGCTTCAATTTGAAAATTCAATTCAAATTAAACTCAATTTTAAATCAAACCAAACTCAAAACTCATCAATTACTCATCACACACAAGGATAGACCTTCACATAGTTTTTCACTTAACCTTGCCCCAACATCAGCAGAACACCAGTGTGACAAACATTTAAAGAACAATTAGCATCAAACAACTATTGAGCAAGGGCTCACTCTCAAATAAGATTACAATGTGCCTGCGCGCGAAAATAAAACTACGGCACTTTCGATTTCTTTTGGTGTTAATTTAAACTAAATTAAATGATATTGCAGATTCCTTCAATTCCCCAACTCTTACAAGGTAATGCCGTTTCATTTTACAAGAGATCAACAAATCGATTTGCATCGGTACATCATGACAATGTAAAACTTTTGGCTCACAAAACATTAGCTAGCTACATTCCCCAAAGCTGCTTTGTCATCTCCGGTAATTTGGATTGGTTCCATAAGGTACTCTGCATCATCCTATTGTCATTATCTTTGCTAGATATGATGAGCCCGTTCAAACCATCTGAGGTTAAACCGGACCAGGCGGGAGGCGAGTCTGGCGTGGAGCTCTTGCCTGAGGTTCTAAAATTAAGGGCCTCATTTTCTACTTATTCTTTTATTACTACTTATTAATCTTTTTGCGAATTACTACTAATTAATCTTTGTATTTGTTGGGTATTGATCCGAATTTCTTTTTGGGTTTTAGGGACGCCTTTAACCCGTATTTCGGTATAGCCTGTTTAGACTTGAGTCGCTTCATCCATCTATAAATACCCCTTGTATGTTGCATGGAGGTAGTGTGCCTCATTGTAATCCCTAGCATTTGTACTCAATTTCGCAAAATAGTGATATCGCCGGTTGGTGCCTATGGTTTTTCCCCACAAGGGTTTTCCACGTAAAATTTGTGTCTTGTATTCTTGTTCTTTTGTGATTGATTTTACAACAAGTCGTATTAGAGCTGCAGATCAATCACGAGAAAAAAATTAAGATCAAATCTCGATAACCGTCGTATTGTTCATCTTCTCGGGTATTTGCCTATTCATCTTCGATCGGATCCAATGAGAGTCTCCTCGTTCATCCTGCCGTCGCCGCTTGTACGTCAGCTATCAGTCCATCGTCCGTCTGGCCAGCCCCTGTCGCGATGTGCTCCACCATCCCGCTCGACACCGGTCTTCTTCTCGCGCTGCTACCGCTCAGTTTTCTTTAGCGCTCGCCGCCACCATACACGACCAGGGCCAACGCACAGCTTTTGCTGGTCGGTCTTTGTCCGCTCACCACCGACATCCTCCATCCATCGCCGTTCTAGCCTCGGATCGAGCCATGCGCTCTTCAGTCTGTCGCGCCGCCGCTGGTCTTCATCGTCGCGTGTCTCCGGCTATTGTCGTCATTGCCATCGTCTTCGACTCACCTGTCGTTGCCATCATGCCACAAGCTATCACGTATCGCCCGCAAGCCTTCTGGTCGCCACGAGCACCTGCGCCTAATCATTGCGAATTGCTAGCGCGAAGATCAAATCAATCGACATACGGGATCGACCTCTGTGACATCATCGCTGATGTCGTGTAGATTAATTGCTTCACGCTTTTGAGACCTACATAGTGGTCTGTTGTTTTTTATTACGTGCACCCAGCTCGCGTACTAGGAATTTTGCTCGAAGCTCGTTTTTCAGCCAGATTTTTTTCTGTTCATGCATTTAAGAATATTTCTTTGCATAATGGTCTCATTGAAGTATGATATTATTCCACTGCTAGACCGTGATACCAGGTTTTCACTATGGCAAGTCAAAATGAGAGCTATTCTTGTGTATACTGATCTGGATGATGCGCTTGATAAATTTAGGAACAAAGATCAAAAGACCTGGACTAATGAAGAAAAAAAGGACCATAAGGCTTTATCTCAAATTCATTTTTATCATGCGTCGGGATATCATGACCATAAATGAGTGAAGGGGTTAGAGTGAGCGAGGACCCAAAAGCGAGCTCAACTCACTAGAAGGAATCGCTTTCCTTACTTCGTTGGTCGATGAAAGAGAAAAACGAGTAGGACACAGAGAGTTATACTGGTTCGAGCCCCTATGAAGGTAAAAGCTCTACTCCAGTCTTGCCTTGAGGCAAAAGATTTACTATGTTCGAGTACAAGTGTTTGCTCTCTAGCCTGAGCTCTGGTGAATTCTATGTCTGTGGAGTCTACTGCCTTGTTTCTTGAGCTGCTTGCCTGTGCCCCTAGCATATTCGCCTCAAGGGGTTTTATACCCCTCGGTTAGATTACGAGAAAATGGCAGGTAGAGATTCCTGAGTAGTGGCCTAGTGCATCTTGAAGGTGGGTTGTAGTCTGGATCTCGCGCCACGTTAGCCTTAACTCCCAGCATTCAAGGTCTTGGTAACTGTCGAGTAAGCGCGCATCTTAGAACCTGGGATAAACTCCCCCGAGCGGGAGTTGAATCCTTGCCCTCAAGGTCGAGGTCATGCGGGAGTTGAATCCTTGCCCCCAAGCTCGAGGTCGTGCGGGAGCCGCGCAGCCTAGGTCGTGGTTGGAGACTTTGCGACTCAACCCCGAGCTAGGGGCCCTGTTGACCATGCATTGACCTATCAGAGATTTCTCAGTCCCCGACAGCTAGCCCCCGAGGCTTAAGGTCGTGTCAGGCACTTGGGACGACCTCGAGCCTCATGATATGGACAGAGGGGATGGTCTTCCAGTCGCCCCGAGCTCAAGGTCGAGATCGGGCGGAGACCAACAAAAGGGCCCCAGCATCGCTACACCTGGTACCCCTTGGACTTCAAAATCTTGGTACGGACATAATCGAGCAGCGGAACCACCTGTAACGCCTTGACCTCGCCACGCAATCCTTAATTACGTCTATCGAATCGCCACCGGCACGCCTTTTGAGATACCTTAACTTCCAACCAGCAATGAACAGGGCTTATAAAGCCCGAGCCAACAGCGACCTTGAAAAGACCCCTGTCCATCCTGCAATCTTCGTCTCCCAACCTTCTGCTCAAGTCACCTCTTCTTCCTTCGACCAAACACAAGCGATCGCCATGGCCAAGCTCGGAAAGATTTCCTTATCGATGACGAGGATGAAGGAGCTCAAAAACCTGGGGTTGCTGGATCCAACGACGTGGCGGCTGCCAGGCGGAGAGACCGAGCCGCAGCCATGGGACGACGAGCTTATCGGCACCGAGCATTACATGCTCTTCAGCTTGCGGACGTCGGAGAGCGACTTCATGGCGGTAGTTCTCACCCAATGTGAGATCGAACTTATTAATCTGGTGCCAAATTCTGTCCTCCTCCTTTCCGTCTTCTCCCACTTGTGCGAGGGGTTCCTTGGGATCCTTCCCACCCCCTCTCTTTTTTTTTCGCTTCTTTTCCTTGTTCTGCACCAGGAAGGACCCCGTGGTCGGATGCTTCTACTTCTGGCTGCGGGCAGGGCTTCCTTGGTCCTTCCCCCAAATCTGCTCTCGGGACTCCCTCGGCCCATGGACCGAGCGGTGGTTCTACTGTTGGGGAATGCGGTATGCTATGCTAGCACAAATTAAAATTTCTACCGCATAACGGAAAAAGCTACTGCAAGAAAGGGATCCTGATTGGATTACCACTAGGCAGCGATTCTTGGAATCGCCAGCGTTGGTGTAGTGGATCGTCCCTCATGGATCGTCCTCACGCGGATCGTCCTTCGCGGATTGTCCTTCTGCGGATTGTCCTCGCTGCGGATCGTCCCATTGCGGTTCATCCTCATTGCGGTTCGTCCTCACCACGCCCGCGATAGCGGCGGCATCACCACAGCGATCCACACGTCCGGGATGGAGCAAGTGCAAGCAATGTCGCTTCGGCAAGGGCAATGAGAGGTGGAGGCTAGGGTTCTGGGCGTGAACAACATCATGCCGCCCACCTTCTCCTCTCCATATATAGCCACGCAGCGAAATCCTAAGTTAGGGCCCATTAGCGCGTTAAGCCCACGAGGTCCATTAATTACGGATCAATCCGAATTAATCGTCGGCTTAGATTAAGTGTGTGACCTGCAGGTTCATGTACATTTGGACATAGATTAGGAAAACCCTTTTCCAATCCAATAGGCTTGTAGCGGTTCCTTGCAGAGAGCATGCCAACTCCCAAGCGCATATGATCCGTCAGATAGAACCTTTCAAAAGTACTCATGTAATAATCCCTTTGCCAAACTATATGAAGATCGAACTCAAGGCGAGAAGTATGTCATTCTTTGACAGTTCAATCCATCTCGTATCCGTGATATATTAATAAGTTGTAATTGACTTCTCAATCACGGCATGGCCATGCACTTCCTTAATCATATCACCACGAGTGGCCTAGAAATATATCTCCGATTACAGGGTGGCAAATTCCATCTTATTTGCTCACTTCCCTCTTGCATGTTTCATAGCAAACATGAAAGCTGCCTTTATAACTATCCGGTTAGGAAATAGCAGCTTAGTGGCCCCAAGGTAAACTATTACACATGTAGGGAATGTGACAATCTCATGTCTAAGGATCATACATCCACTATGTATGAGATACTTGATCACACATAAGAATGTAACATTCTCACGGTGTCCCATTCTTGGTCTATCTAACCCATGTTCTTCATCATGAGTTCATAATGTATTGATGATATCTCCATATCCTATGATCTATGAAACATAATCATCGATCAATACATGTCTTGATCTATTCATCGTTGTCTATACAATGATACGATCGAAATACTTACGAAATTATATCAATAAGTAGAGAGTTTCATAAGCAAGTCACATACTGGCAGATCAATATAATGATATACATTCATTGGACCAATAATCATATTATTATTCATAAGCATAGTCATGTTACAATCATCTATATAGTTGCCTCAAGGACATAACACCAACATCTACGAAGAGGCGAAGGCAGCGTTCAGCGTCTGTGGAACCCCATCACCAATAAGAGGCAGACCACGGAGGTGGACGACCTAGAGGTCGACCAAGAGGCCATCGCCGCCATCCATATCTGCGCTACACGCGGCCTCACCAGGCAGGCCATCGCCAATGACTTCCTACGGGGCCAGGTGTTCCCTCTGCGAAAGAGGGAGCACCCGTTCTACGAGATCAAAGGCCGTGATGACCTTACCCATGAAGGAACATCTAGTAAGCCTTCCTACTCTGAAGTTTGCTCAAGGTTGATCTTTGGATTTCTTTAATGACCTTGCCCTTCCAGCAGCACCGAAGGAATCCTGGATTGCGTCCAGGATGACCGAAATGTTCGGGAAGGCAACGCACGACTATACGATCGATGACCCGTCTAGAAGAGCGTCTTTGCCTTTGGAGTCTTAGGAGTAAGTCACCTTGAGTGAAGACTTAGCTCGTGAATGCTTAGGGTTTTTTCTGATCTTTTGAATGCGCTCACAGGACAACGAAGAGCTATTTTGGACAGCGAAGAGGATGCTGTCGTTGCCCAGGGCGAACAAGGGCAAAAAGGCGGGCAAGCGGTTACCCCTAGACGGAGCAGGCGCCAGGGGTTCGAAGAAACAACACCTCAAATGGGACGACCGTGCAACGGTAAGCTTTCCCCTAATCGAGCCCCCAAGCTCTTGTTCGTGCCTCTTCGTTCTCTAACATATATTTCTTCTTGCAGCAGCAAAGAGCTGCGGCCGCCAAGACTTCTAGTGCTCAGACGATCCAAGGGTCTTGACCTCAGAGCCCTAGGTCTTCTGCAATGGGCGACCCGGAGCCACCGTGTGCTCCGAGGTCTCCACCTCGAGGCACCCGGAGGAGGAACGCCCCCTCACCCTCGGGACACCGAGGCCCTCGTCGGCCCCCTACGAAGTAGAGGCTGCTGACTCAGGTACACCATCATCCCTTCAATTGCACGGTTTCCTTTTTGCCTTTAGCTTATTAGTTTCTCCTTGTCATGAGACTTTGAGTGCTCGAGCTCATCCCTTGCCCATCGACCATGGTACATTGTCGGGGTGAGTCTCGAGTCAAGGAGGAAGAAGAAGCCTCCTCTGACTGGTCCCCGTGCACGTGGGCTAGAGTTGTGCCCTACAGACCCACAAAGTTGGGCCATGGCCGTGAGTCCGAGCAAGGAGCTTAGCGACCCGGTCGGGGCGAGGCTTTGCCCACTGAAGCAAGCGAAGAGCGACACCGAAGACTGCAAGTGGCCACCGTGTCGATGTCGGCCCCGGCCAAAATTTCTTCTGCGGAGGATGATGCCTGGGATGCCTCAACCACAGAGGCCGAGGCTACCCAAAGGTGTGCTGTGCTAGTGGTTGTCCGACCATTGTGGTCGGCGAACCCGGACGTCGAGGTTGACCGCACTTTGGCTGGGGCCAGCATGGAAGGTCGTGCCAAAGACCGGGCCAAGACCTCCGTGGGAGAGGGAGCTGGAGATGCTCCGACCATGGAGGTCGAGGCCAATCCGGTTGTCAGAACCGAGCTCAGGGGTAGGTCGAGCCTTTCGGGGAAGGAAGCTCGAGGCAGTCGTCGCCGATGGAATGCTGAAGATCTTCGCCCGGAGCAACCCAGCAGTGATGAGGCCCCCTACGCTCGAGGCGTCGGGCGATGGGCCGATTGAACCTCACCGCACGCGCCGAAGGCGGCTTAGCGGTCTGGCTTCCTCCTACTCTTGTTGAATCTTCGTTAGTCTTTTTAACAAAGACTATGATTCTTCAATTCCATAGGCCATCAAACTCGTCGTCCAAGGGTTGCAAGGTCTTGGGCGCATTAGATGCGAAGATCTTTCTCGACTTGATGGAAGAAGCGAGAGGTTGTTGAGCTCATAGAGACCTTAGCGTCGGCGGGAGGAGGCAGGGCGCAAAGCGGCGGCCCACTCTTGAGCTTGGCGCCCTCGCCCAGACGATAAAGGTGCTCGAGGCCACCCGCATCTGAACTTCGACCGGCCGTCAACACCGCAGCGACCATGCATACAAAGCCGTGGAGGAGGGCGTGGGTCGATGCAGCGAGCCTTCAAGGTTGAGCAGAGCCAAGGCGGAGGAGATGATGAAAGCAAGCTGAGACCAGCGTAATGTCCGGACGAGCCTCCAGAGCTCGAGGCTAAAAGTCGCCGAGCTAGAGGAGAAGTTGAGGCGAGGCGACCAGGACATCAAGCGCCACAGCCTAACTCCGGGACGAGCAAGCGCCTGCATGCCGGCGCTTCTGATCGAGCTCTTAGTCTCCAAAGCGAAGTACGTCGACCTTAAGGGCTAAGGTCGTGAGCTCGAGCAATAAAAACTTGCCCTGATATGGTAGACACAGTAGTTAGACGACAACTTGTAAATAGAAGGTAGTAAGATAAAGATTAATGAAACAAAGTCATTTTGATGAAATGAGCTTGCGTCTCTGTCTGTTCCTTTAATTTTTTTTTGTCGTGTACTTAGCCTTTTTACGAGATAGTGTACCCTTATACGGCCCGTTGGGACCAAGGTCGAAACAGCAGCCTTGGGCCTTGGGCGCATGAAATGTAAAACACCATAGCCTTCGACACTGCAAGGTCGAAAAAATCCTGCGAAGCGCTAAGCACAACAGGGAATATGAGAAGAGATTTAGCCTCGAAAGTGTTAAGGTTATTTTTAGATTAGATTCTCGAATCACGACCACGATTCGTGCTTGCTCAACGGTTCCAAATGTGGAGTTAGTTCGAACCCTGGCGCAGGGGGAGCTGTAACATCCCAAATTTTATCTTTTTATTTATTTAATATTATTTTATTGCAATTTAAAATTTTGGGGAATTTTCTGGATTTATTTGGATTTTCTGAGATTTATTGGAATTATTTCAAAATAAAGTATATTGCCTTTTGTCAAGAATTATTATAAATGAATAAGTTAAAATAAAGTTTTGTTGTAAATATTTTATTTGAGTGCCAAATGTCCTAAAATATTTTTCAGGATTTTTCCAGAATTTTTTTCGATATTTTTAATGCCCCAAATGGATTAAATGATTTTCGGGAATTAATTTAAAAAGGAAAACCGGAGAAAACCCTCTCTGATCTTGGGTAGTGGCCCACACTATATTGCGCTAACTTGCCCACTGAGCCAAACCCTAACCCTAAGGCGTCCGATTCCGATCCCGGACGGGAGCTGCTACTCTTTCAGCACGCTCGCGTGTCGAGCCGTTGGATCTGCTGAGTGTGGGCAGTCAACGCCGTCATCCCTAAGGGAAACCTCGCCGAGGCCGTTCATGTCATGGCCGAAGTCGGACTGGGTTCTTCGCTATATAAACCGTGGACCCCTCCCAATGTTTGCCTTTGAACACGAGCGCCCTTTGCCCTAGGACTCGTAGCTGGCCTGTGCGCCGGTTAGCCGTAGAGTTCTCGTAGAAGTCTAGAGCACATTGCTTAGAACTTCATCTCCTTGGCTCCATCGTGCGGTGATCCTTGTAGAGGTAGATCCAAGACCCCGGCGAGCGCCGCGTGGGTACCCTTGGCGTCACCGGAGACCGCCAATCCGCGTTCAGAGGTCGTCGTCCTCGACTCCCGTGAGCCCACAGCGCCACCGCAGAAGCCATCCACAGATCCTCGAGCTTCCACAGCCGTTCGATCTCCATCCAAGGGCCGAGGTTTGTCCACGTGTTCCTATCTGTAGAGACTTAGACCTATTGTGCACCGTTGGATCTAGATTCAAGGGTAGAGATTGGTCCACGTAGCCGCACTATTTGACCTAAGTTAGATCTACTCCGGACCGTTAGATCTAGAAGCAACGGTTCGGATTGACCCACGTTAGATTGGTTAGACGCGTTAGCAATAGTCCATTAGAACGGAGGGTGTGATGCACCCGCGTCACCGGTAAGTCAATCCGTCATGGTCAAAGCATGCGGTGGTGGGATCTGGGCCGTTAAAGTTTGAACGAACGGGCGGGATTATGCCAAACCGTAGCCAATCGCGTCGCGACACGTGGTACCAAGGCATGCGGCGATCTTGTTTGTCGCGCGTGTGACCGCCGCGTGACCGCATATCGGAGTTGACCACGTGGCACGCGTCGGTGGCGGCGCAATAATACGAATTTTCTTTATAAAAATAATTCGGATTAACATTTGATTTTATAATTTTCAGGGTTTTTATGATTATTGAATCTTCCGAGAGCTCGTTCTCCCTCATACGAACTCCGATTGAGGTGATTCAAATTTCTAAAAATTTGTAAAATTGAGATCTATCTATTGGTGAATTTTATTTGATTTTTAGAGTTTGTTTTCTCTCTGTTTTGGTATTTATTTGGCATTCTCTTTCGGTTCGCGTAGACGATAAATTGTGCGACGCATCCGGGGAAGATTCATCAACTCAAGACCAAGGTCCAGAGCATGGACAAGGCTTTTCCTAAGGCAAGTTGTGCTTTGATCATGTTGCACCCATAGCTAGATTAGTTGCTATTTTGATTTACTTTATTGCATGTTATTTTATGTGTATAAATGATTTCAACCTAAATTTGGGATTAGCTAATATACCCTTTTGAATTACACCCTACCTTGTTATTTCTATGCCATAATCCACTTGTCACCCTAGGTTGGATTACTATAGTTGATCAATAATAAAAATCAACATGGGATGGTTAGATCGGATTAGATTGCTTAGCCATGCCACGTCATCACATGTACTTGAGTCATTGATAAATAATCTTGACTAATGGAATATGGAACAATGTTATGAATTTGTGTATCATGTGTGGTCACGATGAGGTTGAGTTGTTGTGGCGGTGGATGTCATAGCGAAATTGAATTGTTGATGTACGTGGTGCTTGGTAATCAATTGGGGTGGGAAAATGATTTAGACCGGGGCAAGTAGCAAGATTATTTTTGGTGGGCCAAGAGTGGCAACTGGGCGGTCGTATTTGGTTTTTATTGGTTTTGGATACTTGAGATCACACTTGGTTAGTCTTGCCTCGGTCAACTAAGGACCTAACCTTGTGAGCCTTTGACCTAAGTCAATCATGCAACCACATGTCTGTTATGGGGCGGCCCTAGTGACTAATTTGCCTGATCTTAGCTTGAGTACTATCTTGGTGGTGTGAGTCAGGAGTGTCACGGAGAAAACACAAATGGCGCAAGAGGGGCCTGTTGTGGTGGTTTTAGCCCATCGGTGTTGAAACCTCGTGGCTAATCTTGGAGTTAAAACAGATGCATTGTAAAAGGCTTTGTTATAATCATTACGCCTATATGGTGCATGGTTGTATCGTGTGGGTAAAGTGCATAACCTCTGCGAGTGTACAATCTATTGGGATAGCCGTGCTCACGGTGATTGAGCAATGCTAAAGGAATTACAGATCAAGGGTTAGACTTTTGCAAAATGAAAACTTGGGATGGATGGCAGGTTGCCATGGAAAGTTGGAACTTGATTTAGGTGGAAACTTGGTTTACTTGAGAAATGTTGAATCTATCTATTACTGTTATTTGTTTTTACTATCTTTTCAATCTATATACTGTACTTGTTCATAAACGCTACTTACTGCAAATGAACCTCTTAGCCTTCGTTTGGAATAAGCTTTACATATAGTTATGTGAGAATTGCATTCTGTGCACAACTTGTTGAGTGCTTTATGTACTCACCCTTGCCTACAAAGTCATCGATCTTTGAAGGAGTACCATGAAGGGGCGAATGTTTAGGGTCGAGCCTTGTCGGTTACTGTGGTATCTTGAGGGTTACCTATGTCTTCATTTCAGCTGCAGTTCAATTTGTTGTTCCGCCTTGTGAGGCATTGTTAAGTAAGTTGACCAAAGGTCATTCAACTAGTAATATTTAATATATAATGTCTTTTATCTTATTTCCCCCGTGTATGATTGTGATATTCACTATTATTGAGCCTATGTGCACTAGCGTGATCTGAGCTAGTCACGGTATACCTGAGGGTGGGATTTGCATATTACGGTCCCTAAGAGGTGGTATCGAGCCATACTAGCTGTAGGTCTTGACCCTAGATAATTGGTCGTCTTTATAGGTCCTTCAAAAAAATTTTCTCTAAAGTAAAAGACCTAACCCAGAAGAATAACATGTTCTTGACTTATCCCATTCTTCTATTTCTGTCCTTACCAAAAATTCTTTCTTGCCCCTTGCTGAAATCTCTTTCTCTTACCTCTGCTGAATTGAGTTAAAATTCTTACCTAAGTTATCTTAAGTAGAAAACGATATACCACACCTTAGGAGATGGCATCAAGTGCCTGCTACTACCATAATGATCATGACGGAAGGAATCATCAAGCTCATGGAAAGTGGAGCAATGAAGTGTACCAAGAGCTAGAAGACTCGATTAGCTTGGTGGCAGTTGAGACTCATGTGTGGGAGTCGCGTTTCCTAAGATAAGTGTACGCCCATATAGGCGGTAGTTTTGTGTGATTAGGTTGAGTTGGTTTTCTTGATTCTTTGGGTGTGCGTTATGTGTTAGCAAAGCTTTTAGGCTTATATAGCGACCATACCAAGTTATTAATATGGATTGCTTAAGTAATTGGGTTAAACCTATCTTCCACAGTATTAGGATCTCTACTTCTTACCTATCCTATTTTCTCTCTCACCTAACCCCTTTGAAATAATCAAGCGGATGGTTGAATAGTGATAACAATGGAGCTAGTGGAAGTGAAATCAACTCGATTGGAAACTCCAAGGATGATCAGTTTTCAATAAATCGTCTGGAAGATAGATATCACGAGTTTCAAAGAGTTTACGGCGCTCAAACTCAGTTGATCGCGAGCAATGATGAAACAAATACGAATATGACCAATTAAGTTAATAAAAGCGTCTCGAATGGTTATTAATGATCCTATCTTTGACTCAAGGTTATCGGAATTCATAAGGACTCGTCATAGCGTTTCGAAATGTTTCACCTTGAAGCGAAGGTTGGCTCGAGACCATTGAAAGGAAGCTACTCATAGCTTCGGTCGGAAGTGATGAGAAGGTCTTGTATGCTTCATACGAGTTATGAGGTTATCGTTGAGTGGTGGAGATGCTATTGTATTAACCATGAAGCCCCTGAGAAAATCACACGGAATGAATTTATTCTGCCTTCCATGATCTCTTCGCTTCTACAAGGAATGGTATGGTCACAATGAATTCAGAGAAAATCTACCCTACTTTGGTTTGGAATCTAGACATTGTGCTCGAAGTGTTGCCAACCAAACAATTTAGAAGATCGTGCATCGTTATTTGTGGAGAAATAGGACATCTGCATTGGCGAACATGCGATCAATTGCTCGATCGTGAAAGAAGCCATTCCCTTAGAGAGTGCCCTCTGAAGCAACTAGCCCTAAATTATAAGAGCGATGATGATGAGTATACAGTTGCACCCATCAAGGCAGAACAATGCAAACGGTTGTGCTACTACTATAAAAAAGAAGGCTATTTTGTCAAGCAATGCCCACAGAAAGAGCAAATAACTCCTATAGTTGTTGGTATACCGGAAGTTACCTCAGTTCGGTATATAACGCCAAAAGTGAACGATGAAGTTGCAAAAGAAATTTGTCAAGAAAATCAATTGAAGAAAAGGCGTCTAGGTAAAGATACTCTTCCAATCATTGAATGCTCAAGAAGAGAGTTCACCCTAGACTCTGCTATATTTACCACAAACCCAAGCATTTTGCCAATAAGTGCCCTCAAAGGAAAAGCGATCGCATCGGTTCAAGTCAATCCTAGCTCAAGTCCTGTCAAAGCCCGGCAGACAATCTTTGAATCAAGGAAGCAGAGCCATGAGTTTACTTAGTGCAATATCGTAACCCTACCTCCAAGGTAGAGAGATTAGCGATAAATTCTATGTAAAGGTTTCCTTGTCGAAAGAAATAAAGTAGAAGTGGTTGGTACATTGGTATACAGAGTATGGAAATGAAGAGCAATAGGATAAGATGATGAGTTAGATGTTCTCTAAGAGTATTCTTGCGTTTATGGTTCATCTGAAATGATACATGTGCAATGGTGACTAGTTTAGTGGTACCTAGAATGAGCTTGTTAACCAGAGGATTTGTCATTGTCAGTAAGTACCCAGTTGTGCTAGATTTATCCTAGGATGTTGAGAATTCAGTAGTCATTGAGAAAGTTCCAAGCAAATCATATTATGATGGATACTCAAACCTTTGACGTTGTTCCTGGAATTAGTAGGATGCTCAAACATAAGGCTATTTTGGTAAAGAGTATGTCGATTTAAAACTCTGAATGTGAAAAAAGGGGGTTTCCAAGTGATGATAGTTGTGTTAGCCAGCTGATGGATAATAGTGTGAATTCGCCAACTAGAAGAGGTGCCAATTATCAAAGAATACCTTGATATATTTTCCAAGAAATTACCTAGTATGCGGTCATATCGAGAGATCAAGTTCTTGAACAAATTAGGGCTTGGTACTACACCAATACCGAAAAGACCATGTCAAATATATGCTAAGGAATTAGTGAAAAATGGAAAAGCATATCGAGGAATTAATAGGAAGAGTTTTGAGAAAACTTAGTGTGTCACCATAAGAGCATGTGTTTATCAGAAAGGAAGATGGAAGATCGGTAGAGTGCCCTGAATCATGCTCTAACTGAAGAGAAGATCGAAAACAAGTATCCAATGTCAGGATCGACAACGCAATTGAGAAGAGAGTTGGAATTTCTCTAGGACAAAACTTCAATTAGGCTATCATCAATTGAGGAGTCATGTGAAGGATGTTTTAGGATTACATTCTCTCATAATATGAGCGATATAAGCTTTGGGCTATATCTCTGGGATTGACTAATACCTCGTGAATATGATGATTAAGGTGTTATGGATTAATTGGATAAATCCATGGTAGCCATATAGATAATATTCTAGTATACTCTAAGACAAGGGGAAAATATGCGAGAACCTAGAAATGAGTTTTTTTAGGAGGCGGCGGTCATCGCTAAGTTCAGCAGTGTGATCCCGGAAAGAAAAGAGTTGGATTCTTGGTCATATAAAGATTGCTAAAAAGTCGATGTTGAATCAAGCAAGGTAGAAGTTGTGTTATTGGAAGCAACCAAAGTTAGTTACTTAGATTGAAGTTACGGAAATGGCAAGATATTATCATTTGGTTCATAGGAAGGATTTTCGACAATAGCTAAACCTCTTATATGATTGTTGAAGAGAAAAAATTGCATGGAAGCTAGAGTATGAAAAGAGTCTTGGAAGTTGAAGAAGTGGTTAACCTTAACACATGTTAGTATTCCCGGTTATGCAAGCGGTTTAGACATATATGGTGATGCTTCTAGATATGATCAGAGATGCGGATCAGCGCAAGATGGCAAGGTTGTTGCTTATGCGATAAGGCAATTGAGACAACATGAGGAGAAGTACCCTACGCATGACTTGGAGTTAGCTGTCGTAGTGCACGATTTTGAAAACATGGTATCACTATCTCAACGAAAATAGATGTGAATCATAAGAGTCTAAATTATATATTTACTCCGTCAGACCTTAATTGGGAATGAAGAAAATGGCTGGAAATAATCAAAGATTTTAGTGTCAGAATCCATGTGCAACCTAGTATGGCCAATGTGGTAGTCGACGTTGAGTTATGAGGCCACAGTACAAACATGTGATAATGAGTGATCAACCAGAGTTGTGCAAGGAATTTGAGAGGTTGAAATTGAAGGTCGTCCCACA
Source organism: Guadua angustifolia (assembly GCA_036346375.1). Lineage (NCBI taxonomy): Eukaryota > Viridiplantae > Streptophyta > Magnoliopsida > Poales > Poaceae > Guadua > Guadua angustifolia. The sequence goes on from CM070501.1 coordinate 4,735,906, forward strand.
AAGTTTCATAGCTACCTTGGAAATAAAACCAACCCTAGGAGATCGGATCATAAGAAGTTCGAAGGGAGACAAAGTACAAAATCAAGTCAAGGAAAGGAGAAGGCTTAGCCAAGAAGTAGAAATTTTAAGCGATTAGGATACCATGAGGATTTGAGGCGGACCCATGTCTTTGGATAGGAAGATCTTAAGCAAATGATACTTGAGAAACCATGATTACGAGTATTGATTCATCGAGAAAGTGCTAAGATGTAATGAGGTCTAAAGAAAAAGTAGTGGTGGTCTAAAATGAGGGTGAAGCTATTGGATAGGATGCCCTATGTGATATGGATTGAGGAGAATAAAGGCAATGCATCGAGAGACCTAGAGGTTCATTGCAATCATTGTAGATCACGAGTGGAAATGGGAGGCAAATCATTAAAAGGATCCCTAGTGTAATTGACCATAAGGGACACGAACTCTGGAGGAATCGTTATTGATGGGTTGACCAAAATCGCTCGTTCCATACCACCAAGACTACATTACACAAAAGGCGTTTGGCAAATCTGTAGATGTCGGGGATTGAGTATTGCATGAGGTGCCCAAGAAGACTGTGTCTCATAGAGGTATCGAATTTATCTCGAGGTTTTAGAACAAGTTACATGAGGCAATGAGAACTCGCATTTTATTTCAGTACAGTTATCATCCGCCAACCAATGGTCAGACAGAAAGAGTTAATCGATTCTAGAAGATGTATTGAGAGCTTGGCGTTAACTTCGCCACATCTTGGGATAAATATTTGCCATATCACGAGTTCGGTTATAACAATAGTTACCAAGCTAGTTCTGAAGTCACCATTGGAAGCCTTATGTGGTGGTGCTGCTGTGTACCCGTTAAATTGGAATGAAACGGGAGAGCGTTTAGTGTTTGGGCCTAAGATTCTCAGTAAGGCCGAAGAACAAGTTATCATGAACAGGGAGAGATTGAACACAGCACTGTAACATCCCAAAATTTTATTTCAAAAATAGGATAAAAAAATATTTTAAATTATTATTTTTATCGGTTGTCTCAAGTTATTAGTCTTCTCTTTATTTTCTGGATTTCTCTAGAGTTCAAAAGAAAAAGACTTTTGCCTATTTTTAGAAAAACTTAAAACTATTTCCTTAAAACCTTTCCAAAAGTCTCATCAATTAAAAATATAGTTTGGAGACAAAATAAAAGATTTGGTTTTGCTAAAATTATCTTATTTAAAATGAATAAACCTAAGGGAATTTCTACGAAATTTCCTACATTTGTCAAATCATATATTTTCTAAAGCCTTTCCGGAAGCTTTAACAAAATAAAAATATATGTTGATATAAAAATAAAATAGTTGATGGTACCAAAATATTTTAGTTGATCTCAAAATATCCTAATTAAACTCCTGAATTTTCTTAGAATTTTTGGAGTTGTTTAATATTTTCTAAATTAAAAGATATTAAAATCAATATAAAAGTATTTACTGTACACGAATAAAATTATTATTTTATGTAATAATATTTTATTTATGTTACCAAGGCTGTGAGTGACGTTCCAGATTTTTCCTGAATTTTTGAACCATCGTTTGCTATTTATTTTGATTTTATTGGTTAATTCGGATTAAATAAACAGTAACGCTACAGTAAATCCGGCAGATTCCAGTCAGTTTCCAGTCATAACTCCGGCGAGCGTTTTCTGACGATCTGCTGGTCCGATCGGCCTATAAATGGAACCACAGATTCTTACGTGCGTTCTCTTTACAACCCAATTGGAATTTTTGCCCATCCATATTCTGGATCGTCCTGTATGAGCCATTCTTTTCAACTCCGGCGAAAACTTCGACGAGCTCTCCTGGTCACTCCCGAACTTCTTTCGATCTGAAATTTTTTCCAAAACTTCCTCTTGTTGTCCTCTACCTCCGGTAAACTCAGATTTTGAAAATACCTACCGGAACACCTCCGGCCCTCGATTTCCTTCCCAACTCCGGCAAGCTTTTTCCGTTGATCCACCACTCCTTTGTAGCTGAAACTTGAACCCTAGATGCCTCTCCTCATTCCCCACATCATACTCAAATATCAGTATCAGAATCACAACGGATCTCCCTCGCGAGCCTTCTTCCCCAACTCGGTGAGAACTTGACGAGCTCTCTGCGCTCCCGAACTCCGTTCATCCTCAAATTTTTTGTGGAGCACCCCCAAGATGTTTGCAACACCCCTGCGAAACAGTTTTGGAAGATTTAAAACAGAGCAGCCGCGCCGCCGCATTGCCCCGAGCGCCGCCCCTACGTCGGTCTGTTTTGGCGTCGCGTTCCCCGTCAACTCATCGACTCTTTTCAAGATTCGTCTATGTCACATCATGCCTCAAGGTACCCTCTGTCTTCCATCCAAATTTGGTGCAATTTCATCCAATGGATCAAAAGTTATGGTCGCCCAAATATCAAATCTTGCCGGAGCCCGTTCTCCCTCGTTTTTGAAATTTTTATGGTAGACTCTTCTTGATATGACCTACATGGTGCTCACCATAACCCATAGTTTTGACCTTGTGGTTTTGCGCAGAAAATTCTTATCTCCGATCGAGCCATGCGTTCGGTGGCGTGAAAAACTTCGTCGCTGTTCCCGTTGATCGAAGGTAAAACTCGAGATCCGTTCCGTCACTTTGTGCCAAATGATCCCAGATAACTCTCTGTAAAATTTGGTTAGGTTTAAATCTGATACTTTAATAGTTATGGCGGTTTGATCTATTAGCTCGGGAGTAGTTTTATCGGCGATTTGTGATAAATCCGTTGGGTTCTTTGCCAAATCCGGCAATATCGTTGAGTTAGGTATCGCGGCGTTCTCTGCGATAGATATTTTTCTTTCTTTGTTGCATCTCTTGAAATTCTTTTTATTAAATCGGCGCCGCCTTTTTGCCGCCGTATTACCATGTGCGCCAATCATCCTTACTGTTGTGGACCGTGTCACCATGTCCGATGAGGTGGTAATATCTCATTTTGTCCATCTATGAAATTCATTAGCCTCATTCGATTTGTTATTAAAGCCGTTACCAAAAGATTAGTCGCCGATCTCATCTTTTCTCGTGTTCTTAGTTTTAGCCGTCCTTTTGCCATGTCGCCATGACAAGTATACCTTCTTTGTCGAGCCATGTTATTCCGTTCGCCACCCAATAAATCGCGCATGATATGCCATCTTAAGTTTGCCCTAACAGTCCCATGCGTGTATGTACAAGTGAAAGCCGTAGTATCATATAGCCATGTTGTGACCTAGCCCCATCTTATGCAATGAGTTAGCCTCATCACCATATAATGCTTGTGGCTGAACCTAAACCCTAACTTAAGATCGGCTCGATGAACCAAGTTCATCGTGGGCCGTGTGATTGATTGTGGTACCACTAGTTGATCAACTACAATCAACCCTAAACCTAGCGAGGATTACGTGTCATCACCACAGATGCCATGTCATCATCAACTTGTCATTTATCGTTATCCTTGTTGTATAGCCGAACCTTATATTAGTGCCCTAACCCGAAGATATGTGCACCACATATGTCATTCTCTGCTAGACCATCTCCAGAGCCATGCTATCGCTCATATCTATTCATATCATCGCCGTCTCATCATCGTCAAGTCTCTTCATCGTAGTTTGGTGAACCCTAGATCAAATCCAAGCCGATCGCATGTAGACCTTTTGTGTCGGTGCCTTCTCTCAATAAACATTAATCTACGAGAAACACGTTGTGTGGACTTGGTCGATAGACCATTAGCCCATATGTCACTCTCTCGTGTCAAACCCTAATCTCTCTCGCGTTCGACTCTATCTATTCCATCGGTCAACAAAAGTCAACACAGGTATGCGAGATTAGTTCATCGTGAACCAAATCATTCTCATGGACCCGGTCTATAGATCGAGAGCCCATATGTCGATTATCTATCGGTGAGTTAATAAATCTCTTGAAATGTTACAGGAACATACTCGTTCTTTCTTAATCATCAATCGTTTCCTTCTCGATAAATCTTCTAAAAGCTTTGTTCTCTTTCATTAGATCTTCAATCAAACTTGTTCAAGTTCCTAAAGTCAAGTCCTTCCGTTCAGTACCAATCTAATATTAATTTGGGATTTTATTTGAATTGCCTTTTGAGTTTTGTGGTATTTGCATTTCGTTATCGTTAGACGCATTATCCGGAAGTCATTCAAAGAAGCTGAAGATCAAGGAAGTAAAGATTGAAGATCGAAGATCCAGAGTCAAAGATAAAGAGTAAAGAATAATAAAGATAGCAAGGGCCAGGCAAGTTGTGCTTTGATCTTTTTGCTCCTAAGTTTTGAAAATAGAATGGGGGTGGAAGGTTGTGTGCCAGAGTTGATGATGAAAATTGGTTAAGGACTGTGTGTCCTAAAATTACGTGGAAAACAATTGAAACTTATTATATTGTTAAGGATTTGATGCTTTCAATCTAAATAAATAGTAGTTTAAAATGTTGATGCAAATGCAAAATAGCTAATCGAGCCATTCCTTTGTAACAAGCCATGCATGTAGTAATAGGCGCATTACGTGTATGACTTGTTGAGTGCGGTGTGTACTCACCCTTGCGGGCAAAATTTTACGGAAGAAGAGTCTACACCGGCATGGAAGAGGAGTATACTAGAGGCAGGAGAACTAGGAGCAAGCCTGCGTCGAGGCGCTGTGGCGAAGATGGATCACCATGGCGTTTACTTTCATTGTTATTTATTATTACTCTGAATAATGTAAGCCCTACGTGGCAAACTATTGTAAGGTGACCTTAAGGTCGTACAATTCGATTATATACATGTTTGATGTACTTTATTATTATTCCGTTGTGTATGATTGTGGTACTTTAACCTTGTTAGCTTTGTGTGCACTAAGCGCGATCTGGACTAGTCACGAGAATACCTGAGAGTGTCGGATTTGCAAATTCGGGCACGGACACCGATCAAGACAGAAGAGTTATGCTTACAATCGCCGTTGTGATTTGAGTTTTGAACCAATGATTTCGTGTATCTCAGAGTTACTTCCCTTAAAGTTGTAAAAAGGTTCCGTGTCAAAGGGAAGCTTGCACCTAGGTATGTTGGTCCATTCAGAATTTGAGTCGTCGAGGAGAGATTGCATATCAATTGGAATTGCCACAGTCATTAGCAGGAGTCCATGATGTGTTCCATGTGTCATAGCTTAAGAAATGTCTCAGTGCGGTGCTAGCAGAGCCGTTAGAAGCAATTGAGTTGCAAGAGGACTGACTTACAAGCGGTAGATCAAGATTCTAGGCGTAATGGGCGTGAACCGTAAACAAGTCATTAAGCTTTGCGAGTTTAATGGAGCAATCACGCAGAGAGCGAAGCAACCTGGGAGCGTGAAGAGGACTTGAAGCCAGAACTTCCAAACCTATTCTCTAGTTAGCCCTGAATCTCGGGATCGAGATTCTGTTAGGGGGGAGGTTTGCAACATCCCAAATTTTGGCTTTTTATTTATTTAATATTATTTTATCGCAATTTATAATTTTGGGGAATTTTCTGGATTTATTTGGATTTTCTGAGATTTATTGGAATTATTTCAAAATAAAGTATATTGCCTTTTGTCAAGAATTAATTATAAATGAATAAGTTAAAATAAAGTTTTGTTATAAATATTTTATTTGAGTCCCAAATGTCCTAAAATATTTTTGAGGATTTTTCCAGAATTTTTTCCGATATTTTTAATGCCCCAAATGGATTAAATGATTTTCGGGAATTAATTTTAAAAGGAAAACCGGAGAAAAACCCTCTCTGATCTTGGTAGTGGCCGGCACTATCTTAGCCTGCTAGCCCAGCCTGCTTGAGCCAAACCCTAACCCTAATCGGCGTCAGGATTCGATCCGGACGGATTGCCATCATCGTCTTGCCTGCGCGTGTCGGGCCGTTGGATCTGCGGCGTGGATGGTTCTTGTCGTCATCCCGAGCCGGAAACTCTGCGAGGCCGTTCATGTCCGCCGCCGAGTCGGACTCGGTTCTTGCGCTATTTAAACCGTGGACACCCTCCCAATGTTTGCCTTTGAACACGCGCCCTTTGCCCTAGGACTGTGCTTTCTTGCATGCGCCGTTAGCCGTAGAGTTCTCGCCAAAATCTGGAAGCGGTAGCGCGTGAAACTTCATCTCCTTCGGCTCCGTCGTGCGGTGATCCGCCGTGCCGAGGGCAGATCCGAGACCCCCGAAGACGCACCCGTGGGTACCCTTCGCGTCACCGGAGACCGCTCAATCCACCGTTCCCGAGGTCGTCGTCCTCGGCTCGGCGTGCAGCATACCGCCAAGCCATCAAATCCTTGAGCTTCCTGACCGTTCGATCTCCATCCAAGGGCCGAGGTTTGTCCACGTGGTCCTATCTGTAGAGACTTAGACCTATTGTGCACCGTTGGATCTAGATTCAAGGGTAGAGATTGGTCCACGTAGCCGCACCGTTTGACCTAAGTTAGATCTACTCCGGACCGTTAGATCTAGAAGCAACGGTTCGGATTGCCCCACGTTAGATCGGTTAGACGCGTTAGCAACCGTCCAATTCGGAACGGAGGGATGTGATGCACCCACGCGTCACCAGCCGGATCAATCCATGTCACGGTCAAACTGTGCCGTGGACCGGGATCTGGGCCGTTAAAGTTTGAACGAATGGGCGGGATTATCTTGAAACAGTATGTCAAGCGTCGCGACGTAGCTTTGCAAAGCGCCGAGTGGGGCTGTGTTGCGTCGCCTTGACCACCACCACCCCGCATGTCGGGGTTGACACGTGGCCGCTGACGTCAGCTGACACAATAATACGAATTTCCTTTATAAAAATAATTTGGATTAATATTTTATTTTATAATTTTCAGGGTTTTTATGATTATTGAATCTTCCGAGAGCTCGTTCTCCCTCATACGAACTCCGATTGAGGTGATTCAAATTTCTAAAAATTTGTAAAATTGAGATCTATCTATTGGTGAATTTTATTTGATTTTTAGAGTTTTTTTCTCTCTGTTTTAGTATTTATTTGGCATTCTCTTTCGGTTCACGTAGACGATAAATTGTGCGGCGCTTGTCCAGAAGAAATTCATCAACTCAAGACCAAGGTCCAGAGCATGGACAAGGGTTTTCCTAAGGCAAGTTGTGCTTTTATCATGTTGCACCCATAGCTAGATTAGTTGCTATTTTGATTTACTTTGTTGCATGTTATTTTATGTGTATAAATGATTTCAACCTAAATTTGGGATTAGCTAATATACCCTTTTGAATTACACCCTACCTTGTTATTTGTATGCCATAATCCACTTGTCACCCTAGGTTGGATTACTATAGTTGATCAATAATAAAAATCAACATGGGATGGTTAGATCGAATTAGATTGCTTAGCCATACCACGTCATCACATGTACTTGAGTCATTGATAAATAATCTTGACTAATGGAATATGGAACAATGTTATGAATTTGTGTGTCATGTGTGGTCACACGATGAGGTTGAGTTGTTGTGGCGGTGGATGTCACGCGAAATTGAATTGTTGATGTGCGTGGTGCTTGGTAATCAACTAGGGTGGGAAAATGATTTAGACTGGGGCAAGTGGCAAGATTGTTTTTGGAGGGCCAAGAGTGGCAACTGGGCGGTCGTATTTGGTTTTTATTGGTTTTGGATACTTGAGATCACACTTGGTTAGTCTTGCCTCGGTCAACTAAGGACTTAACCTTGCGAGCCTTTGACCTGAGTCAATCATGCAACCACATGTCTATTATGGGGCAGCCTAGCTGACTAATTTGCACAGTCTTAGCATGAGTACTATCTTGGTGGTGTGAGTCCGGGTGTACGGAGGAAACTCACATGGTGCAAGACGGGGGCCCTGTTGTGGTGGTTTTAGCCCATCAGTGTTGAAACCTCAGCGGGTAGTACTGAGTTAAGATAGTGCATTGTAAAGGCTTTGTTATAATCATTCGCCTCTATGGTGCATGGTTGTATCGTGTGGGTAAAGTGCATAACCTCTGCAGAGTGTACAATCTATTCGGATAGTCGTGCTCACGGTATTGAACAATGCTCGGGAATTACAGTCAAGGGTTAGACTTTTGCAAAAATGAAAACTTGGGATGGATGGCAGGTTGCCATGGAAAGTTGGAACTTGATTTAGGTGGAAACTTGGTTTACTTGAGAAATGCTGAATCTATCTATTACTGTTATTTGTTTTTACTATCTTTTCAATCTATATACTGTACTTGTTCATAAATGCTGCTTACTGCAAATGAACCTCTTAGCCTTCGTTTGGAATAAGCTTTGCATATAGTTATGTTAGAATTGCATTCTGTGCATAACTTGTTGAGTGCTTTATGTACTCACCCTTGCCTACAAAATCATCGATCTTTGAAGGAGTACCATGAAGGGGCGAATGTTTAGGTCTGAGCCTTGTCGGTTACTGTGGTATCTTGAGGGTTACCTCGTTTTCATTTCGGCTGCAGTTCAATTTGTTGTTCCGCCTTGTGAGGCATTGTTAAATAAGTTGACCAAAGGTCATTCAACTAGTAATATTTAATATATAATGTCTTTTATCTTATTTCCGTGTATGATTGTGATATTCACTAATGTTGAGCTGTGTGTACTAGCGTGATCTGGACTAGTCACGATATACAGAGGGTGCGGATTTATGATTCGTCCCGACAGAGCTAGGATCGAAGAGATTGACTTCTGGTAGATCGACCCTTGGGGTGAATTTTAAGCTCATAACACTTGAGACAAGATCTAAAAGTACTTATCGCAGGAGCGGATTCGTAAAGAATATCATATTGAATTGATCTGAAACATGGAAGAAAGAAAGAAAACAGAGACCAACATAGCCAATGAACAATAAACTTTATTGAAGTTTGAGACAAAGACGTTACACATAAAATTTATGAAGTTGATCGATGTTCCACGAGCTCGAGAGCTCTCTACCATCGGGCATCGCTAGCCAGTAAGACCTCATGCGATCTGTTGAAACAACTCTATAGGGCCCTCCCACCGTGGAGATAACTTGTTGGTGTTGGACGAGCCCTGAATTCGTCTTAGGGCTAGGTCCCCAACAAGGAGCTCCCTAGGTCGTACTGACCGAGACGCATGTCTGCGAAGAGCTTGTAGGTAATGCATTGATCGTAGCAGTGCACGCATCTTACTTCTTCTGCCAGGTTAAGGTCAAGGGACCGTTCACCCTAGCAGAGCCCAGCGTGACCTTTGGAGGCAGGACGGCTTCGGTACCGAATACAAGCTAGAAGGGTGTGGACCCTATTGCTCGGCTGACCGTGGTACGAATAGACCATAAGACGGTGAGAAGTTCGTCCACCCAAGTCTTGCCGTGTCGTTCGAGCTCATCTAATACTCGTTTCTTGGCGCTTGAACAATGCAATAAGTTGGCGCGTTCTCTTTGCTCCATTGCTGCAGATGGCTTACGAAGCATAACATACTTTGGTGCCAATGTCTTCGTAATATTCTGGAGCAGTTCACTAGTAAAGCGTGTTCCATTGTTAGTAATAATTCGCATGGAACTCCATACCGGTGACCACGAACAAGCGGAAAAACTTGGCGTACCAAGACGAGCCGTGATGGTCGAAATGGGTTGACCTCGATCCACTTGGTGAAGGTGTCAATGGCAACTAACAAGAACTTCTTCTGCCGGCCTTTGAGGAAGGGGCGAGGATGTCCGGCCCTAGGTCGAGAAGGGCCAAGTGGCGGGATGATGCAGGTGCATAGGCGGGTTGGTGCGACTTTCGAGCATGGAATTGGCGAGCTCGACAAGCATGGACGATGTCTCGAGCATCCTAAAGCGCCGTTGGCCAATAGAACCCCATGCGGAAGGCCTTTCCGGCCGTTGTCCTGAAAGAAGAATGCGCTCCACAGAGACCTGAGTGGATGTCGTTTAATAGGTACTTACCCTCCTCCGTGGTGATGCATTTTGTCAGGACTCTAGAAACATTCCGATGATAAAGTTTACCGTCCACGAGCTTGTATGAACTCACCCTACGCTTGATCCTGCTCCTCTCAGCGGGGTCGGACGGAAGTTCTCCTCGAGCTAGAAAGTTGTAGACTGGTTTAGCCCATGAGGGAATACCTTTAATAAGCACGACCGAGACCTCTTGGTCGGAAATTGAAGGTGTCACCAAGGTCTCTAGGATCACGTCCGGAGGGATTTCATCGTCGGACGATCCGAGCTTGGCGAGGAAATAGGCACTGGAGTTGTTCTTTCTAGGCACATGCTTGATTTCTAGGTTTTGGAACCACTTCTCCATTTTACGCACTTCGGCGAGGTATTTGGCCATGGAATCCTTCGAGCGTTGATAGCCTTTGTTGAATTGGTTGATGACGAGCTAGGAGTCGCCCTTAACGATCAACCGGCGCACACCCAGTGCCTTACAAGCTCAAAGTCCCACCAGGAGAGCTTCGTATTCTGCTACATTATTGGTTGCCGGAAATCCGAAACGAACCACATACCTCAGCTTATCGCCTTGCGGGGTGAGAAAAAGGATTCCAGCCCCCGAGCGCTTAAAGGATCTAGAGCCATCAAAGTACATGACCCAGGGTTTCTCCTCCTCGTCCTCGAGCTTGGGAGCAGGCTGCGATGTCCGCTCGACCACGAAGTCAGCAAGCACATGCGACTTGATGGCCGTGCGTGCCACAAACTGGACGTCAAACACAGCCAGCTCCATGGCCCACTTGGCGATGCGACCTCCAGTCTCTCGATTCCTTAGGATCTCCCCAAGCGGGAAGTTGCTCGGGACAACCACGGAGTGAGCCAGGAAATAATGCCGGAGCTTGCGCGAAGCCATGAGGAGGGCGTACAGCAATTTCTGGACCTGGGGGTAGTGCTCCTTTGGACCATGAAGAACTTCGCTGACGTAGTAGATCGGGTGCTGCCGTGCATCGCGCTCGGCCACCAAGATGGTGCTGACAGCTTGGGTGGTGGCTGCGAGGTAGAGCAAAGTTTTTTGCCTGGCTGTGGAGTCGTGAGCAAAGGTGGACTTGAAAGGTATACCTTTAGCTCGTCAAAGGATTGCTGTGCTTCGGGCGTCCACACAAAATTCCTTTGTTTACGCAAGGCCTTGAAAAACGGCAACCCATGCTCACCGAGTCTTGAGATGAACCAACTGAGGGTGACCATGCGGCCGGTTAGGCACTGCACCTGCCTTACCGAACTTGGGGGAGCCATCTTCTCGATCACCTCGATCTTCTCTAGGTTTAGACTGACCCCCGAGCCCCCGATCATGTAGCCGAGCACCTTTCCTAAAGCAGCGCCAAATACACATTTCTCATGATTAAGTTTGATCCTATGCTTGTTCGGGTTGGCGAAGGTATCTTCAAGGTCTTGAACGTGATTCTCTTTGGATGAGCTCTTGACGATGATGTCGTCCATGTAGACCTCGAGGTTGCGGCCGATCTGAGGGTCGAATGTCTTGGTCATCAGGCGCTGGAATGTCGTGCTGGCATTTTGGAGACCAAACGACATAGTCGTGTAGCAGTATGTGTCGAATGGTGTGATGAATGATGTCTTGTTCTCGTCATCGACCGCCAGCTTTATTTGATGATACCTGGTGTAGGCGTCCAGGAAGCTCAACATCTTGGCGTTCGCAGTGGAGTCGACAATCTGGTCAATGCGTGGAAGGGGAAAATTGTCTTTCGGGAACGCCGAATTTAAGCCCGTGTGGTCGACGCACATCCGCCACTTCCTGCCTTTCATCTGCACGATGGCCGGGTTGGCCAACCATTCGGAGTAATCGATCTCACGAATGAAGCCGGCCTTCAGAAGTTTGTCAAGGTTCTCCCTGATTATAGCAACTTTCTCGGGAGAGAAACGATGCAGCTTCTGGTGTACGAGCCGACGGTCGGGCCACACTTACAATCTGCGCTCGACCATCTCCCTCGGGACACCCGGCATGTCTGCTGGATCCCAAGCGAATATGTTCTTATTGGCGCGGAGGAAGGTGATGAGCTCGAGTTCTTATTTGGAACTCAGCTCGGGCGAGATGTGAATACACTTGGTCGAGTCACCATCTTCGAGCGGCATAACCTTCGTCGACCAACTAAATTTGGATCGCCACCTTCATGCGGCGCTTTTGCGATTACCTCGGGATCTCGCTAAGCTGCATCTTGCGTGAGCCAAGGCCTTGGTCTCACCGTGCCCGCTTGAGATCGCTCACACTTTAGTGATGGCGCCATTGGGGCTCAGGGCTTCATGCAATGGTGGCCATAGTGGTTGGCCACCATGAACTTGATCAACGCTGGTCGTCCGAGGATGGCGTTGTACGGGAGGTCTCCTTCGACCACCTCGAAGGTGATCAGCTCGGTGCGAAAGTTGTTTGAGTCGCCGAAGATGACGGGCAAGACCACTTGCCCAAGAGGGGTGGTCGAACTCCTAGGAACGATCCCGAAGAACGGAACCGCTATATTCTTGACCTTCAATCGGGGAATCTGCATTCAGTCGAGCGCCTGCCTGAAGTAGATTGAGGGAGCTGCCCCCGTCGATCATGACTCGCCCGACCATGGTGTTGCTGATGGTCGGGGTCACGACCAAGGCGGTTTTTAGGTCCTTAGCCATACCTTGGGGGCATCAGGGCTGATCGATGGGCCTCCCAGTGGTAGCTTAATAGACGGTGTGCGTAGCAGCTTTGAGCTCACGTCGGGATTGATATGTTGATGAGCCGCCAAAGATGACATCAATTCGACGGTCGCCCTGCTGGAACTCTAGGTCGAGGTCTTCAAAGTCTGTCCCAGCATTAACCCTGTCGGCTTGCTCGCCTTCCTTCGAGAGTGTGGGCATCTCACCACGCCCATCATAAAAGGCATCCAGCTTGCTCTGCCAAGCCTTGCAGCCGCGCAGGTCATGGGTTGGAGCCCTGTGGAACAAGCAGAACTTTGCTTCATCAAACACAGGGCGCCCTCCGGCATCCTGCGGACCGAGCCTTGCCGCTCGTTAGGGCCCAGTCGGCGGTTCCTATCTGGGGTCGATCGTCGGCACCGATTGAGGTCATCTTGACCTCGGCGAGGTTGAGGCTCTTCTGGTGCAGTTCCGCACCTCCATCACTTCACGCTGGCCATTCATCGCGACAGTCACACGTGGTCGACCGCCGCCATACTTGCGATCCCTCTTCCGCTTCTTGGCGGTCGGGCCCAGGTCGGCGTTTCTCAAGCTGGTCAGATCAGCCTGCCCCGAGTGTAGGCCAAGCTTACCTTGGTCATAGTCGCATTTCCAACGGACCGCATCGTCTGCATCCGTGTACCGCTCCGCCATGCGAAACAACTTATTGACGCTAAGCCTCGTCATGATCTCCAGAACTTCGGTGAGGCGCCGATTACGGACACCAAACTTGAAGGCCTTAATCACCGCCTCGTCAGAGACGTTCGGCATCAAGTTCCTCGTGCGAATGAATCAACGCACGAAGTTGTGAAGCGGCTCGTTCTTGCCTTGGATAACACAATCCAGGTCCTTCTCCCTTCCTGACCGCTCGTAACAACTTTGGAAGTTGGAGCGAAGGGCACCCTGAATCTGGCGCCACGATCGGAAGGCAGGGCTTCGGTTGAAGAGCGAGGTTGAGCGCGCCATCGAAACGATCGGAAGGTAATTGACCATTCTGACCTCATCTCCTCCGGCCGCCAAAATGGCGGTCGAATAAATCGACAGAAACTCGTCGGGGTTCTTCATCCCGTCGAACCGTTCTATCAATGCAGACTTGAACCGGGCTGGCCAACGCACTCGACGAAAGTCGTCAGAGTAGGCCGAACAGCAATAAGCTGGATGTAGTGACCCGAATTCACCAATTCGGATCCACCGTGTATGCCGCACTATTCCCAGGATCAACGCTAGTGCACACGGCTTAACATCGGTAAGCATCACATCATACACAACGATAATAACAATAAGACTTCATTTATTTAATATAACTAGTGTATGATCTTATGATCACTTACATTTATTCGGCCTCATAGGGCAAGACTAAGATAAAATAAGACAAAAGCAGTGGAAAATCGTAGAAGACGTAGTGACTCATCAGTACACCACAGGCGACTAACAAGGCTTGGCCTAGTGACTCGCGTCCAACTGAAAGTCCTCCTCCAACACGGGCGATGACTCCTCCACTGTTGTTTGTGTTTGTAGGCAAGGGTGAGTATACAACATACTCAACAAGTTGTGCCTGAGAATGCAATTCTATCATAGCTATAATGAGCTTATTCCAAAGGAATGGCTAAGTGGTTCATAAGCGATGGCGACATTTTCAAACATAAGCAATATGTAGATTGAAAAGGCAGTAAAACAAATGATAACAAGTAAGTAGATTCAGTGATTCTCAAGTAAACCAAGTTTCCATCCTAAATCAAGTTCCATTATCCACATGGCATCCCGCCATCCCAACGATTGTCCATTTTAATTAACTACCCTTGACTATAATTCGAGCATTGCTCAATCCCGTGAGCACGGCTATCCGAATAGTTTGTACACTCTGCAGAGGTTATGCACTTTACCCACACGATATAACCATGCACCACCACAGTGACGATTATAACAAAGCCTTTACAATGCATCCTCTTAACCCGGTGCTACCGCTATGGTTTCAACACGAAGGGCTATACCACCACAACAGGGCCCCTCTTGCGCCATGTGAGTTTCCCCGTACAGGACTCACACCACCATGATAGCACTTAAGTTAAGCATTTGCAAATTAATCGACTAAGCTGCCCCATAATGACGATGTGGTTGCATGATTGACTCAGTCAAAGGCTTGCAAGGTTAAGTCCATAAGCGGCCAAAGCAAGACTAACGAGAGATAATCTCAAATATCCAAAACCAATAAAAACCAAATCGACCGCCCAATTGCCACTCTTGGCCCACCAGAAACAATCTTGCCACTTGCCCCAGTCTAAATCATTTTTCCCACCCCAGTTGATTACCAAACACCACGTGCTCTTCACAAATCAACATCGTTGCGTGACTTTGTTGTCACAACAACTCAATCTCTTTGTGCGACCACACATGGCCCACAACTTATCATCATAGTTCCATATTCCATTAGTCAAGATTAATAAACAATATTCCATGAGCATGTGATGACGTGGCATGGCTAAGCATCCTAATCCGATCTAACCATCCATGTTGATTTTCTATTAACCAACCTAGGGTAACAAGTGGATCATGGCATACAATTTAACAAGGTAGGGTGTAATTCAAGAGGGTGTAATATCTAAATCCCAATATAGGTCAAAATCATTTGTACTCATGAAATAACAAGTGATAATGCAAATCAAAATAGTATGCAATCTAATTTATGGGTGCAACATGATCAAAGCACAACTTGCCTTCGTTAAGCTCCTGGTCTTGGTCTGAAAATAATTCTTGAGCTACAAAATCTCCTTCCGAAGCCTCGCAGACAATTCAACGTCTCTGCGAATCGAGAGAGAAAAGCAAATAAAACCAAAACCAAAGAGCAAACAAATTCAAAAATTCAAATAAAAGCCACCATTAGAAAGATCTCATTTTTAAAATTTTTAGGAATTTGAATCACCTTAAGCGGAGTTAAGTATGCAAAAGTTATACGCAATTTGAAGTTTGAAAAATCACGAAAATAAACCTAATTCATAAATCCGATTTTAGCGAATTATTTTCCTAAAGGAAATTCCAATTTTTCCTTTGATAAATGCAGACGAGGCGTGCGCGAAACACAGACCACCAACGATTCAAATCAAATGGCTATTACTTACCAGTACATTTCTTTGTTGACCCTAAAGCGTGCGTGGTGAATCTCGTCGTCCGATGAAGATCCGATGGTCAAAAGCTTCGGCGGCGAAGGAATAGCGGTGGCCTTGATGCTCACGGAGATGAAGCGATGACCTCCAGCTGGCGCTCGCTGGTTCAATGACGAAAAAACTGGTGATCCAGCGCGCGGCGACAGCGAATCGAAGTCGACCTCCAAGTCAAGCGGAACAATCACCGACGGCGGAAATGCGGCTGAAAACCTCGACAACGTTCTTTCGTACTCGTGAGCTCCGTCCGTGGCGCTTTAAGCTTCTCGTGACGGCGCGCATGAGGAAAAGGGCGGCGCTAAGCGGTGAGTATGTCGGAGGGGCTCGGGGTCCCTATTTATACCGGTGGTAGCGGAATCAAGGAAAGTCGGCGGTGTTGGTAGCCAGGGTTCGGAGGCGGCGGTACCGTTTTTGGAAACCTAATCGAGGACGACGACATTGCCGTCATCGGATCAAGATCCGACGGCGGAGTAAATCGAGGTTTCAAAAATACAAAAGCCGCGATGGCTTGGGCGACCTGTTACTGTTCACATATGATTTTTCCGGAGTTTCCTATTTTAAATAATCCGATTAAATGTTTTGATTTATTTAAGGCATTAAAAATACTCTAAAAATTCCGAAAAATTCTCAAAAATATTTTGAGATATTCTGGTCTTAAATAAAATATTTGCACAAAAACTTTATTTTGCAAATGTCTTTTTATAATTATTTCTTGACAAAAGGTAATGTATTTTAATTCAAATAAACCTCAGAAAATCCAATAAAATCCAGAAAAATCATAAAATCCATAATTAGCAATAAAATAATATTTACTAATTGAAAAGCTAAAATTTTGGGATGTTACAAACCTCCCCCCTTAACGGAATCTCGACCCCGAGATTTAAGGCTGACTAGAGAATAGGCTTGGAAATTCCGCCTTCAAGTCATCTTCACGCTCCCAGGTTGCCTCATTTTCTGAATGATTACTCCATTGAACTCTGCAAAAACGAGTGGACTTGTTCCTGGTCCTACGCTCCATTACATCCAAAATCCGGATCGGATGTTCCTTATAGGTCAGATCCTCCTGTAACTCAATAGCCTCCAACGGCGTCTGCTCAGCTGGCACTCGAAGACATTTCTTGAGCTGTGACACATGGAACACATCATGCACCCCTGCCAATGACTCTGGCAATTCCATCTGGTAAGCAACCTCTCCTCGACGGCTCAATATCTTAAACGGCCCCACAAACCTAGGTGCAAGTTTCCCTTTGACATGGAACCTCTTAACACCTTTAAGGAGTAACCCTAAGGTACACATAATCATTGGGCTCAAAACTCAAGTCACGACGGCGATTATCAGCATAACTCTTTTGCCTTGACTGTGCTATCTTTAATCTCTCCTGATTAAGGCAACTTGCTCTTGGCCTCCCTAAGAATCTCATGTCCAAACAAGAACAGCTCTCTGTCTCATTCCAATTCAGCAGTACTGACACGGGCTCGTCCATATAAAGCTTCATATGGTGACATTTGTAAACTAGCTCGGTAATGCTTGTTATTTATAGCGAATTGACATCGGCAAACATTTATCGAGAGGATGTCTTTATACGATATCGCATGAGCTCTCAACATGTCCTCCAAAATCTGATTAACCCTCCGGTCGACCATCATCTGCGGATGATATGCTGATGCTAAAATTCAGCGGGTGCCCATCGCTTCATCAAATTTTGTCCCAAAATCTTGAGGTAAAGCGGGTACCTCGATCCGACACTATCTTCTTGGGCACACCATGCAAACACACAATCCTTGACATATATAACTCTGCCAATTTGTCTCTCGAATAGGTCGTCTTTAGGAATAAAGTGGCGACTTTAGTTAACGGGTCAATGATTACCCATATGGAGTCGTAACCCCTCCGAGTCTTGGGCAATCTCGTGATAAAATCCATTCCAATCTCCTCCACTTCCATTAGGAATCTTCAAATTTGCAACAACCCGGTGGGTTTCGATGCATCGCCTTCACCCTCGGCATCGTCACACAATGCTACATGCTCTGCGATTTCACGCTTCATGTTGGGCCACAAAATCTCCTTTAAGGTCTGATACATCTTGGCACTTCCAGGATGGATAGAATACTTGGAATCGTGAGCCTCCTCAAGAATCAAGCTTGGGTTCTCTCTCATTCGGCACACAAATCCGACCCTTGAACCACAGGGGTTCCTTGCTCATCTAATGAGAAATCCTCATTAACCCTTCATCCTTCTTGGACTTGATCCTGCGATCTTCTCATCTTTACTCTGCTTATCCTGATTTGATCCTCCAAGGTTGGCTTCACTTCCAAGGCAGTAATAAATCCTTGCGGCACAACTTCAATCCCAACTTTTGAAATTCTTCGCACAACTCCCACCGCTTGCTTACCACCAATGAATTCACATTATGACTCTTTCGACTCAAAGCGTCGCCACCACATTAGCTTTTCGAGGATGATAATGGATTTCAACATTATAATCCTTTATCAATTCAACCATCTCCTCGCCTCATGTTAAGATCCATTGAGTGAATATATACTTCAAACTCTTATGGTCGTATATATCTCACATTTATTTCCAATGAGATAATGGCGCCATATCTTTAAAGCATGCACTACAGCTGCTAACTCCAAGTCATGCGTTGGGTAATTTCCTTCATCGCCTTAATCGCTTTGCTGGATGTGTAGGCCACCACCTTGCCATCTCGCATCAATACACATCCAAGGCCCTTCCTTGAGGCATCACAATAAATATCAAAGCTACTCTGCACATCCGGTAATACTAACACAGGGGCAGATGTTAGTCTCTTCTTTAATTCTGAAAACTATTCTCGCTTTCGAGCGTCCATGCAAACTTCTTCTCCTTTTTCAACAATTGCGTAAGAGGTCTACATGATATCGTCGAAAATCCTTCTATGAATCGTGATAATATCCGCCATTCCGAAAACTATGGATCTGTGGATGTCTTGGTTGCTCCCAATTCATTCTGACTTCTACTTTACTTGGATCCACGGCAATTCCTTTAGCGGTCATTACATGGCCAAGGAATTCCACCTTCTCCTTCAAAAGTCACACTTCTTGAACTTGGCATCATGTTCTTGATCTCATAACCTTTCCAAAACCAATCTCAAATGCTTATCATGTTCTTCTTCCGACTTGGAATACACTAGGATATCATCAATAAAGACAACCACAAACCTATCCAAATATTCCATGAACACCTTATTCATGAGGTTCATGAAATAGGCCGAGGCATTGGTTAACCCAAATGACATGACTGTAAACTCATAATGTCCATAACGGGTTGCAAATGCTGTCTTGGAATATCCTCGCTCTAATCCTCAAGCGATGATAACTTTGATCAAAGATCTATCTTGCATAAAACTGCTGCTCCCTTCAACTGATCAAATAAATCATCAATTCTCGGCAAAGGGTACTTATTCTTGATTGTTACTTCATTAAGTGCACGATAATAGATGCACATCCTTAAACTTCCATCCTTCTTCCTAACGAATAAAACTGGCACTCCCCACGGGGAAGAACTTGGCCGAATGAAACCCTTCTCCAGCAATTCCTCAATTTGCTTCTTCATCTCCACTAACTCATCGGTTGGCATCCTATATGGTCTTTTTGCTATCGGTGTTGTTCCAGGTACCAATTCAATAACAAACTCAATATCCCGATCTGGCGGCATGCCCGGTAAATCCTCAGGGAATACCTCCGGATAATCTCTAACCACGGTACATCCTCCAAATTAACCACCTTCACCTTTGTTGATCATTAAGCCCGACCATCACGCAATTTGCGGTAGCATGTACTTCCACCTTCTCACCACTAGGGTTTCTAAGGTCACCATCCTTTGGCCACAATCTAAAACTGACCTTGTGTTTGATAGTCAATCCATCCCTAAGATAACATCTAAGGTTTGGGTATCTAGCAAGATGAGATTCGCTAGAATTCTATCCCATTCATAAGCAACTTTACTCCTAAACACCCAAGGTTAGATTGAAGTTCGATCACAGGGGTTTGCACTAGAAGCACACATTTAAGATTCTTAACAAACAAATCCATTCTTCCATGCAAAACTCCGAGAAACAAGCGAATGTGAAGCTCCAAAATCAAATAAAATCAGAGCGATGCATCGAGTTAACTAGGAACTTACCCAAAGATCGACATCCGATGCCTCTGAGCTCCATCGGCAATGATGTGGTTGATCCTTCCAAGCACGCTCGTCTGCGGTTCAGGCGACGCTTCCCGACTGCGGCCGGGCATTTCGATTTCCTCGCCATGGGGTCTTAGCCGAGGTCTTTGCTCAAGTTGAAGCGGATGGTGTAATTCCTCCTTCTTCGGACATTTGTTGGCAAAATGCCCGTGCTCATTGCATGAATAGCACCTTCTAGCATCGGTATTTGACTTCGAAGCTGCATTGCCCATTGGTGATGGAGTCTGAAAATTCTGACTAGCGAGGCGCGGTGTTGGGATCGGTGCTGCGCTTTCGACAATGAAGGGCTGAATCTCAGTAGCTACCTGCTGAGGTGTCATCCTCAACTTTGAGATGATTTGGCATACTGCTCGACTAGCCATCCTGGCTTGCGGTCCTCACCCAACTCCTGCGCTTATCCTCAAGGATCAAAGCCTTATTGACCAACTCACGAAAGTCGAGGGAAAGTGTGGGTGATCAAGCCCACCTGCAGTCCTGAGTTTAGCCCCTTGAGAAAGCGGGACTGCTTGGCCTTATCGTAGCCACATCCTCGGTGCATAAGCGTGCCAGAGTAAACTTATTTAGATACTCCGCCACCGGTAGGCCTCCTTGCTTCAAAGCCCCTAAACTCCTCCTTCTTAAGATCCATCATTCCTCTCGGCACATGATCTTTGGCGGCAGCGTTGAAAATTCCTCCCATGTGATTTCTGCGGGGCTTCATGCTGCATAAGCTGATAGTTCTCCACCATTCTGCGGCGGTTCCTTCCAAGGTGGTGCGAAGCATAACACCCTCTCATTGTCCTCACATTGCGTGATGTGCGGCTTCTTCTCCATGGTTCTCAACCAATCATCGGCCTCAATAGATTGACATTGCCTGAGAATGTCGGAGGACGGGTCCTCATGAAATCAGCCAACTTAGAGTGGTTACGTGGCCCATTGTTGCCTGGCTGCGCGTTGCTGGCAACTTGGCCTGCCATGTTCTGCATTTGCTTCATCATCGTTTGCATAAGCTAGGTCTGTGCTGCCAGAAAAGCTCCCAAGTTCGGCATATCCACTGGCGGCGCTGGCTGCGGTGGTGTACCATCATGGTCATTCGCAGAGACCACTTCACGGCGCTCCATTGTTGCATGCAGTATTCACCATCTGTTTGGGTTAGGAGAGGGTAGAAGTATAGCAGATGAGGTATAAGAATCTCTAAAGCGGGGAAACAGGTTTAACCCAAACTTTATCATTTTATTGAATAACTTGGTATGGTTGCTTACATAAGCCTAAAAGCTTTGCAACGCATACTGCACACATAGCAAACAATAAGATCCAAACTAAACACTCAACCTTAACGTCTATTACAATTGGTAATGCTATCTTATGGGCCAGCGACTCAACATTAGTCTCAACTTAATCCTAAGTCTCTCATCCGTGAAGTCGGACTCTGGAGTCTGTCTCAAAGTCAGGTCGGTAGCTCCATCTCGGCTCGCTCGAGATCCAAATAATGCATCCTCCAACTCATGGATCCTCGGAGAGACAGATCTAAGACCTCTTGAAGCCGAAGCTTCGCATCCTGGCCTCGTTCACGAGTTCTCCGCAGCTCGAACCATATCGTCGAGGGCATCCTCTGGCGATGACATATCTCACGGTGGAGTAGCTGTATGGCGTCTTCCTCCACTATTGGCGCTCGGTCAAGGCGGTTGTCTCGGCGTGGATGATGTCGAACACAAGTGCCTTCCAACTCTCGGGTGAAAGTGAGCAACAAGTCGCCTCATCGCCAAACATCTTGCCGCTTGGATCCGGCCTCGGGTGTAGATCTTCCGACGGTGATGCGGATGGAACGACTTCTTCTTGCCCTTGCTCGTATCGTAGATCGTAATCTGAACCCACCACCGGCGTCGAGTCCCAGACGCATATATGTCTCCCCTCAGTAGATCGGCCGTCGAAATCTCCGAGCATCTCATCATGCTTGCCTTGCAGTCATGCGCGTAATCCTTCCTCTGCTCTCCGTACTCTTGGACCATCCTCATCTATTTAAAGGAGAAGTAGTTAAGTTCTTGTCCATTTTAGAAAGGTAAATGAAAATTTTAGCAAAGTGTACAGTGGAGAATGAGATGAGTTGAGAGAGTTGTATTAATCCGGTTTAGATTTTTCCTTTAGAAAATAGGTTTGGACACTCTACCAACTATGGCCAAGTCCTCTGATCGGTATGCTCGATACCACCTCTTGTAGTGACCCAATTCACCAATTCGGATCCAGGTGTATGCCGCGACTATTCCCGGGATTAACGCTAGTGCACACGGCTTAACATCGGTAAGCATCACATCATACACTACGATAATAACAATAAGACTTCATTTATTTAATATAACTAGTGTATGATCTTATGATCACTTACATTTATTAGGCCTCATAGGGCAAGACTAAGATAAAATAAGACAAATCTGCGGAAAATCGTAGAAGGCGTAGTGACTCATCGATTACACCACAAAGGCGACTGACAAGGCTTGGCCTAGTGACTCGCGTCCACCTGAGAGTCCTCCTCCAACACGGGCGATGACTCCTCCACTGTTGTTTGTGTTTGTAGGCAAGGGTGAGTATACAACATACTCAACAAGTTGTGCACAGAATGCAATTCTATCATAGCTATATGCAGGCTTATTCCAAAGGAATAGCTAAGTGGTTCAAAAGCAGTAAAGCAGCATTTTCAAACTTAAGCAATATGTAGATTGAAAAGACAGTAAAACAAATGATAACAAGTAAGTAGATTCAGTGATTCTCAAGTAAACCAAGTTTCCATCCTAAATCAAGTTCCATTATCCACATGGCATCCCGCCATCCCAACCAGTTGTCCATTTTAATTAACTACCCTTATTTGTAATTCGAGCATTGCTCAATACCGTGAAACGGCTATCCGAATAGTTTGTACACTCTGCGAGAGGTTATGCACTTTACCCTACGATATAACCATGCACCACACGCAGTGTAACGATTATAACAAAGCCTTTACAATGCATCCTCTTAACGGATGCTACCGCTAAGGTTTCAACACTAAAGGGCTATACCACCTAGCAAGGGCCCCTCTTGCGCCATGTGAGTTTCCCCGTACACGGGACTCACACCACCATGATAGCACTTAAGTTAAGCATTTTCAAATTAGTCACTAAGCTGCCCATATGAGGAGCGTGTGGTTGCATGATTGACTCGAGGTCAAAGGCTTGCAAGGTTAAGTCCTTAATCGCCGAGGCAAGACTAACGAGAGATAATCTCAAATATCCAAACCAATAAAACCAAATCGACCGCCCAATTGCCACTCTTGGCCCACTGAAACAATCTTGCCACTTGCCCCGATCTAAATCATTTTCCCACCCCGATTGATTACCAAACACTGCGTGCTCTTCACAAATCAACATCGTTCGCGTGACTCAGTTGTCACAACAACTCAATCTCTTTGTGCGACCACACATGGCCCCAACTTATCATCATAGTTCCATATTCCATTAGTCAAGATTAATAAACAATATTCCATGAGCATGTGATGGCGTGGCATGGCTAAGCATCTAATCGATCTAACCATCCATGTTGATTTTCTATTAACCAACCTAGGGTAACAAGTGGATCATGGCATACAATTTAATAAGGTAGGTGTAATTCAAGAGGGTATAATATCTAAATCCCAATATAGGTCAAAATCATTTGTACTCATGAAATAACAAGTGATAATGTAAATCAAAATAGCATGGAATCTAATTTATGGGTGCAACATGATCAAAGCACAACTTGCCTTCGTTAAGCTCCTGGTCTTGGTCTGAAAATAATTCTTGAGCTGCAAAATCCTTAGAAGCCTCGCACAATTCAACGTTCTACAGCGAATCGAGAGAAAGCAAATAAAAACCAAAACCAAAGAGCAAACAAATTCAAAAATTCAAATAAAAGCCACCATTAGAAAGATCTCATTTTACAAATTTTTAGGAATTTGAATCACCTCAAGCGGAGTTCAGTATGCAAAAGTTATCGCAATTTGAAGTTTGAAAAATCACGAAAATAAACCTAATTCATAAATCCGATTTTAGCGAATTATTTTCCTAAAGAAATTCCGATTTTCCTTGCCGTCGTCGCACGGACGAGACTTGGCAAAACCTGGACCACGATTCAAATCAAGCGGCTATTACTTAGAAATGCTTCTTTGTTGACCTAAGCGGCGTGGTGAATCTCGTCGTCCAATGAAGATCCGACGGTCAAAAAGCTTCCCGGCGGCAAAGGAATAGCGGTGGCGAGTGCTCTACGGAGATGAAGACGATGACCTCCTGCGGCGCTCATTGGTTCCCAGCCCGACGAAAAAATGGCGTCCGACAAGCGGCGTGCGACCGGCGAATCGAAGTCGACCTCCAATTCGACGGAAGAATCGCAAGCGGAGACGAAATGTGGCGCGAAACCTCACTCCGCTAGCTCCGTCGCGGCCGAAGCTTCTCGTGACGGCACAAGATGAGAGAAAAGGCGGCGCTTAAGCGGTGAGTATCGGAGGGCTGGGGGTCCCTATTTATACCAATGGTGCGCGGAATCAAGGAAAGTCCGGCGTGTTGGTATCCGAGATCGAGACGATGGCGGTGGCGGTTTTGGAAACCTAATCGAGCACGGCGGTCGTTCCGTCGGATCAAGATCCGACGGCGAGGAATAAATCGGGGTTTCAAAAAATACAAAAGCCCGCGACGATCCCGGGCGGCCCGTTCTTGTTCATGTGTGATTTTTCGAGTTTCTATTTTAAATAATCCGATTAAATGTTTTGATTTATTTAAGGCATTAAAATACTCTAAAAATTCCAGAAAAATCTCAAAAATACTTTGAGATATTCTAGACTTAAATAAAATATTTTCACAAAACTTTATTTTGCAAATGTCTTTTTATAATTATTTCTTGACAAAAGATAATGTATTTTAATTCGAAAGAATTCAAATAAACCTCAAAAAATCTAATAAAATCCAAAAAAATCATAAAATCCATAATTAGAAATAAAATAATATTTAATAATTGAAAAGCTGAAATTTTGGGATGTTACACTGGAACAGGAGCACGCCGAGGGAGATGGTCACCGTTGTTAGACTCAGAGTCATGGTTACCTCGACGGCCGGATCTATAGCCACGGTGGTCGTGCCGATGAGCACGGGAATCACCCGGGAGATACTGCAGGCGATCATGAACCCTGCGGCGCCTTAGCGGAATGTCTAGTGAAAGACTTCTAGACATACTGCTACTGGAAGGAGAGCGGTTGTAGCCATGCTGATGCCGAACACCCTCCGGAGTCGCGTCCAGGAGGCGACGACGTGGAGGAGTCCGAGTCAGATTCTGGGACAGTTGGTGGGAAGGCGATCGGTGAAGGCGCCGACGTCGGCGCGAGGAGTTATCGTCACTTCTCGGTGGGTCCCAGGCGGCTTTGGTCTTTTGGAGTATGGCCTCGGCCGTAGTCTGTCGAGCTCATCAACGAGCTCGGTGAAAGTTTCGACCTCACCTGGTGGGGATCGATCATAACGGGCAATGGCATGGGCGCTTCGCCCGGCGGGAAGCCAGAGACACACGGGATGAGGTACGATCTTCTCTTACTCCTCTCATTGGGAGGCGATTATAAGCTTGGTTGATGGCAACTGAACCATCGAGTGAGCATCTTGAGGTCTTTGGGTCACGGTCATCCGCCTCTGCGTTCACGCTTTGGCTATCTC
The DNA here is from genome assembly GCA_036346375.1 of Guadua angustifolia. Classification (NCBI taxonomy): domain Eukaryota; kingdom Viridiplantae; phylum Streptophyta; class Magnoliopsida; order Poales; family Poaceae; genus Guadua; species Guadua angustifolia. The sequence goes on from CM070501.1 coordinate 4,761,555, forward strand.
GCCATGAAGACAAGCCGCTTCCGCAGATGGCGGTGAGGGTAACGAGGGCGTGGAGTCATCATGCTCGAGAAGCTGGCATGAACTGGGCGCTGAACGTCCTTCAACGGAGCGCGCCATGTTTATGAGGTCTTGCCGTTATTCTTTCAAGTGAGCGAAGCTTTCGGGCCCCACGGTGGGCGCCAGCTGTCGACGGTCGGGATCGCCTGACCGCAAATGAGTGAAGGGGTTAAAGTGAACGAGGAATCCAAAATGAGCTCCACTCACCGAAGGAATACGCTCGCTACTTCATTGGTCGAGGAAAGAGAAAAACGAGCAGGACATAGAGAGTTATACTGGTTCGAGCCCTTGTGAAGGTAAAAGCTCTACTCTAGTCTTGCCCTGAGGCAAAGGATTTACTATGTTCGAGTACAAGTGTTTGCTCTCTAGCCTGAGCTCTGGTGAATTCTTTGTCTATGGAGTCTACTGCCTTGTTTCTTGAGCTACTTGCCTATGCCCCTAGCATATTCACCTCAAGGGGTTTTATACCCCTCCCGTAGTGCTACCGAAGCAGTGGGAGAGATTCCTCAGTAGTGGCACAGTGCGTCTTGAAGGTGGGTTGTAACCGTCCCGGATCTGACGCCCACGTTCGCCTTAACTCCAGTATTCAAGGTCTTGGTAACTGTCGAGTAAGCGCACGTCTTGGAACCTGGGATAAACTCCCCCGAGCGGGAGTTGAATCCTTGCCCCCAAGGTCGAGGATGTGCGGGAGTTGAATCCTTACCCTCAAGCTCGAGGTCGTGCGGGAGTCGCGCAGCCTAGGTCGTGGTCGGAGACTTTGCGGCTCAACCCCGAGCTAGGGGCCCCGTTGACCATGCATTGACCAGTCAGAGATTTCTCAGTCCCCGACAATTTTCATTTATCAAATGATATTTTGCAAGAGGTTTTGCAGGAGAAATTGTGGCTACCTTATGGTTAAAGTTGGAATCAATTTGCATGTCCAAGGATTTTACTAGTAAGATGCATGTGAAGATGAAATTATTTTCGCACAAGTTGCAAGATGGTGGTTCCGTGTTGAATCACCTATCGGCCTTCAAGGGAATTGTTTCTGACCTTAAATCTATGGAGGTAAAATGTGAAGATGAGGTTCTAGGTCTTATTCTTTTGTCTTACCTACCTCCATCATTTTCAAATTTTAGAGACTATTTTACATAGCCGTGACACATTAACTGTTGCTAAAGTTTATGAGGCCTTACATACAAAAGAAAAGATTAAATTAATGGTGTCTTCTGAAAGTTCCAGTTCGCATGGTGAAGCTTTTTACGTTAAGTGGGCGGATAAAGGAAAAAAATCAAATAATGGATATAGAGGCGAAGTTCAAGCGATTCACGATGGCCATTCTAAGTCGAGAGGTAAAGAAAAAATTTTGCATGTATTGCAAGAAAAATAATCATGACATATCTAAATGTTACAAGCTAAAAATAAAGAAAAAGGCGACACCTACAAGCCAAAAATGCACTCGATGAGGAAGGTAAAGCTTTTGTTGCTTTTGCTGATAGTAGTTCTAATGGTGAGGTCCTTGTTGCTTTTGCTAGATGTGCAAGTAGTGGTGATGAATGGATTAATAATTCAGCTACTTCTTTTCATATATGCATTAATAGAGATTGGTTCATCACTTATGAGTCCGTTAAAGATCTTTGGTTACAGTAGGATGGGTGATGATTAAGCCATCGTATTGTTGGTATTGGATCAGTTCAAATCAAGATGCATGAAGGTATTATAAGAACCTTAACAGATGTGAGGCATGTTACAGGTATGACAAAGAATCTCATTTCTTGGACTACTCTTGACTCTAAAGGGTATAAGTATTCCAGTGATAATGGAATTTTAAAGGTATCAAAAGGTTCTCGTATTATTATGAAAGGTGATTTGAAATCTGCCAATTTATATCGTCTACAAGGCACTACAATTACAATTGATGTCTTTGTTACCTCACATTCATTACCTGATATTGCTAATCTTTGGCACAAGTGTCTTAGACATATGAGTGAAGAGAATTTGGCAGTGTTAAGTAAGAGAGGACTTCTTGATGGATATAATAGTGAAAAATTGGATTTCTTCAACACTTTTGTTCATACTACAGAAGGTATTCTTGATTAAGTGCATTTTGATTTATAGGGGCCATCTCATAAGACTTCTTTTTGAGGTGCTCGTTATATGTTAACAATTATTGATGATTATTTTAGAAAAGTTTGACCTTATTTCTTAAAGCATAAATCAGAAACATTTTCAGCATGCCAAGAGTGGAAGGTTATGATTAAAAGGCAAACTAAAAAGAAGGTAAAGAAACTTCAGAGCGATAATGGGATGGAATTCTATTTTGATGAATTTAATTCATATTGCAAGTTTGAAGGTATTGTGCTGGACTACACTGCTTGTTCTTATACTCCACAACAAAAGCGGTTTAGCTAAGCATATGAACAAAACTATCATCTCAAAGGCACATTGTATATTGTCTAATCTTTGGTTTGCATAGGCGTTTTTGGTGAATCTGCTTCCTTGCTTGTTATCTTATTAATCGGTCACCCTCCATTGCTATTGATAAGAAAACTCCAATTGAGGTATGGTCCAGTTCTCTAGTTGATTATTCACAATTGAGAGTTTTGGTTGCCTTACTTATGCTCACGTTGATAATGGTAAATTAGAGCCTAGAGCTATAAGGTGCATCTTTCTTGGTTATAAATTTGATATTAAAGGTTACAAATTGTGGAATCCTCAAACACAAAAGATTGTTATCAGTAGGAATGTTATTTTTAATGAATCTGTTATGTTAAATGACAAATTGGATACAAATGTTCCTATTAACAAACAACAAAAAACTAGTCTGCAGGTGGAGTACCTTATTGATCCAGAATATAGACCAGAAAATAATAGTACTGATGTTCAGGATGCACCTATTATTGATGATTCACATATTGTTGAGCATTCTTCTCTAGTTGTACAGCCTCCACAACATTCTATTGCTACTAACAGACCTAGGAGGTCCATTAATCCAGCTAAAAGGTTCATTGAAGAATGTGATATTGCTTCTTATGCTTTAAGTGTTGCAGAAGAAATTGAAAACAATGGTGTCGGCGTATTCACTTTGTGAGCCGTGAGTCTCTGAGCCGGGTTTGGTTGGAAGGAGGGCGTCTTCATGGTGGCTAAACCTAGAGGTGAAAACCCTAGAGACTCCCACGAAGGATTAGGCGTCTATGAACTAGGGATGACACAAAGATTTTTACCTGAGTTGAGCCCCCTTGTGAGAAGGGTAATAGCCTTACGTCTGCTAGATTTGTTTTGAGTGTGCAAAGCTTGATTACCAAGTTCTCGAGGTTACAAGTTCTCTCTTAGACTATCTTTGCGGAGCTCTTGCTTGCTCGGATGCAACACTACTCGAATGCTCGACCCCTTTCCCATGCACCGGAGGCCCTTATATAGGCGGGCTAATCAGGAGTAGGTAAAAGGAGGTCATCATCTGATCTGATACATTTATTACTCCTTCTGTGCTGTCCGTTCCTCGGCCTCATTAAATGCCGGCCTTATGGCTTGTCGCCTTGGTCCGCTGAGGATGTGACCCTCTTTGGTGGGTTGGTGAGGCGTCGAGAGGAATGGGCTTGTAGCAGAAATCCTTGCGCTTGACAGTCGACGACATCAGCGTCACAGCCGCCTTAACAGATGCGACAAGGAAGGAACCTTGAGGTGAAGCCACCTCGCACCACCTTTGTCTTCGGTGAAGCGGCAGGCGTGCTTCGCCCTTTCGCACGGGCGCCAGTGGACCGACCGCCAGGCGAAAGCAGGCGTCTTCGCCCACTGCTCACCGGGCGCCACGTGGACCGACCGCCGAGCGAAAGGCGGGCGTGCTCGCCCACTGCTCGCCAGTGCCACGTGGCCGACACGGCCAGGCGGCGAACATGCTTTCGCCACTCGCCACGCGCCGGCGCCACGTGGGCCAAACCGCCGGCGTAGCGAGCGTCTTCGCCCTTTCTACGCCATGGGCGCCACGTGTATCTGTCATGTTGACCGCCATGTTGATACTTGCTTTTGTGCGGCGGAGGGTACCCCATCGTGAAATCTGTTGTGAGTAGCCTGGGCCCATACTGGGCGTGCTGCAACGCTTCGCTAGAACCTTCATTAAATGCTTAGCGTGCTCTGAGGTGGGGCCACCACTCATGAGGATCTGACCGCCTCGGTTCCCCGCGTATCTCATGATTTTTCTCGGGACCTGACGCCGACGATTTTGTCCCTTCATAATCTGTCGGTGTGGGGGCGCATATAGAGTTCATCTGTAACAAGCGGTTTCGCCTTCTTCTTCCTTGCGCACCTAACTTTTGCTTCTTCAACCTTCTTGCTCGAAAAGCTTCAACCTTTCTTCATCTCCATGGCACCCTCTATCCCCACCTCCACTGCGGCCGCCTATCACGGTGGGTAGGATCAACCATCTTAATGCCGGAGGCACCTTCCGCTTTCAAGCGGGGACATACACATGATGCCTTCCGTGAAATCCTCATCCATACTTGGGCTATGATGGCGGCTTTGGTCCCGCCATTTTCTGAGTTCTTCCTCACCGTCCTTCACTTCTACGGGATCCACCACCTTCACCTCACCCCCAACTCCATTGTCTTTCTTTCCATCTTCGCACACCTCTGTAAATGTTCATGGGGGTGATGCCGAATCTTCCGCTTTTCCGCCATTTCTTCCTTTTGTTGATCCCTCTGCATGTATAAACACTTAAGTAGTATTTAGTAGAACAGATATTTCTGGGTTGAATGCTATTTCGCATGTTCATTCGTTTTGTGTGACCAAGTTTGCCAGATAAAACCGTTAGGCGGCTAGCCTTTTAACTTAGCCGGAATGCCTGAGGAATGCTTAGGTTAGGGCAGCATCCTTGAGCTCCACCAGTGATCACGCATGTTTCTTTATAAGCGCAAGTAAGGATCACACAAGTCATATGGGACTTAGGCAACGACCTTGAGTCCGGACGAAATGCTAGACATAACTTGGTCTTAGCGTTTGGTTTTCGTGGGATTGTCACTTGGTTCAAACTCTTTCGGAATTTGGACCACGATGATTGCTTGAAAAGCGATGTTGCGGCAGTGGCGTGTGAGAGGCAACAAGTTTAGGAAGTGTTTTAGACGGTGACACTTTCGGCGGTGACAACCGGTAGTGCTTGAGAGAACCAACCCGCGTCTGAGCGCGTGTTTGAGCACCACGTCTAACTTTTTGATCCAGCAGCGCTATTACTAACGCTAATCCCCTTTAGCATGCTTCCTTTAATCATGAGGGACCGTTAATTTTTAGTACTTGTGGCAATCACGCGTAACTTGGCCCATCTTAAGCGCATGCACATAAGAAATGGCCAAAAATCTTGGTATAAACACTTATCTTGCTTTTTATATCATTGGGCAACCAGCCCCCAAGCGTCTGGGCGACCACGAAGAGGCTTGGGGCTACCACGAAGAAGCTTGGGGCAACCACGAAGAAGCTTGGGGCGACCAGCCCCCGAGCTCATGGGCGACCACGAAGAAGCTTGGGGCGACCAGCCCCCGAGCTCATGGGTGACCACGAAGAAGCTTGGGGCGACCGCCCCCGAGCTCTGGCGACCAAGAAAGCTACAGGCGACCATTAATGGAAGCTTGGAGGCTTCATGCCATAAGGCGGTGACTCCATGCCTTGGTGCCTGCACTACTACGGAGAATGGTAGGCATGTGCAAGATAAAACCGAATGATATAGGTCCCTGCATGGAATGAGCCCGGTCCTTTTTGACCTCTAAGTCCTTGCGATTTTTAGAGATCGAACCATGGTCTTTGTCGCGTCAAAGTCGCGGGCTTCGGGAAGGGTACTAGACTAACGATGCTTCGCGGTGACAACCGATGCGGTGCTTCATAGAAGCCAACTTGAGGCGTCGAGCCGCTGCGTTTGAGCATCGTGATCTAGCCTCTCGGATGCTTGCGTCCTTGCTCTGGACAGAGACACGTGTGACTCGAGAGATCACCAGCTAATTAGCAAACATATGGAACCCGGCGACATTCACGCATAAAAAGCTGCGCCGCTAAGAGCATAAGAAAGGACAACAATGATAAATTGAAAGCCTTCTAGGCAACAACAACTTTACTAACCGCCGAAGAACGCCAACCACGTAGGGAGAGTCTTACCTCATGGTCGACCCGGTATGACGGCAATGGGTGCCTACAATTCCTTCAAGGATAGAATTTCGAACGACTCTATGTTATAGGAATTAAATGCATTGCCGTCTCTTGGCTAAATCCTCATTGGCCAACAGTACCGGTGAATCTGAAACCACCGCGGAAGGGCCCTCCCATCGGGACGGTTATGCAACCCAACATGCGTCTGATTCTGCGCAAGACCGAATCGCCTCTTGCCGGTGTTCTCTCGAGAGACCGGGTGGCGTGGTACCGCTGAGACTTTGTCAGAAGTGTGACGCGGGTAGCAAAGACGATCGCACCTCCTCCAAAAGGTTGACATCTTCTCGCTCGGAGATCCTTCTTGGTCTTCTTCGTTGAACACCAAAGGCCTTGAGAAACCGAGCAGCTTCTGAGGGGAGAACGACCGCCTGCCCGTACACCGTGAAGAAAAGCGTTGCTACGCGTGGCGGCCGAGGTGTGGTGCGGAGCTACTCACGCAGCTGCTGCCAAGAGCTCTTCGTCCTGCATGCGCTACGCTTTTGTGGAGTCGATCAAGCGCTCTTGTCTTGAGGCCTTTAGCACCGGTAGCGTTGGCGGCTCGCTTCTCGTTGCTCATGGGATGGGCCATCACGAAGCAAAACATACCTTGGTGCCCATTCCATCAGCAGTAACTCCAGAAAGCCAGCCTTTGAATTGGGTCCCGTTGTCGGTGATGATCGATTAGCATCTCCATGGGCGAAGATCGGCAAGATAAACTTTGATGGCGGCGTGGGCGTGATGGTACGCACCACCTCGGCCTCGACCCACTTCAGTAAACTTATCGATGGCGGCGAAGAGGTGGGTGAAACCCCAGTGGCTCTGAGGAACGACTCAGATATCTCAATTTCGCCCCGGACATAAGCGGCAGAGAGCGGGATGGTTTGCGGAGCTCGGGCTGGTCGGTGGATTTACTCGGCGAAGAATCGACAAGCCAGCATGTCCTCACGCGGCTCGCAAGCATCCTGGAGGGCAAGATGGGCCAATAAAACTCCCAAGGCAGCTTTACCGACTAACGCTTGGCGGACATATGGCTCTCTTTGCGCCCCATGGATATCGGAGAGCAGGTTGCTCCCTCTTCCGAAAGTGATGCACTTGATGAGAACTCCGTTTACGCCTGGCGATATAGGTCCCCACCTACCAAGGTATAGCACTTAGCGCTACGTGGCAATCTTCTCGGTGAGGCATCATCAGCCGGGATCACTTGGTCACGCGGAAGGCCGGGATGGGATCCATCCACCAATCTTCTGCTGGCCGCTGGCGACTCACTTTGCTCACCTAGGTACTCCACCGGCCGTGAAGCTTTTCTGGCCGCTTGCCTCGGCGAACCGCCATCTTCCCTCCGAACACTCTTGGTGGGGACGCTATCTTTCCCAGTAATGGGGCTATGAGCCATGCACAGCTTCTTCCCCACTCGAGTCGGGAGGTCGCATGCAGCCTTGCTGTCGTCCCCTCCTCAGCCAGAAATGTGGATAATGACTTCCTCGTCCCCACCAGAATCAAGGTCGCGATGGATTTGTCGCGACAACCTTTCTTCAAGACTCGGCCGGAGCAGAGGCCCTTGAGGGCGCAGGCATGCAAGCCCACGCCATAAAGGTGATTGTCATGCAAGGGGACATGGATATATCCCAAACCTTCAAAATGGCGCTCCATTTTTCGGACTCTCACTTGATGCGCAGCGCCATGGTGGGGTCGAGAACATTGAACTCCTTCCGCTTGATTGATAACCAGCAGAAGTCTCCCTTGACCACGAGGCGCCGAGATGCTGCTTGGCAACGCCGGCGTCGCGCATCCTTGCCAACAGCCCTCAGTATTCGGCCTATGTTGTTCGTGGCCTTGAACTCGAGGGCGCACCACATCTTTGGAGGATGTCGGCGGTCGGAGGCAGGACAACTCGGCCCGCGCCCTCAACCTGAAGGAACCATCGAAGAACAAGGTCCGTGGAGAGGCGGCGAATCTCTTGACAGGTGGCCTGAGTCCACTTTCAACGATTCTGTCGACTTTCTGGACTTTTGATGGCGGTCAGCGGGGCATAAATTCGAGGTTGAATTCCCCGGCTCCACCACCCATTTCGCTAATCGGCCCTCTCGCTTCTCGGTTGTGGAGGATTCTCTCATGAAGGTAGGTAGTGACTGAGTAACTTCCGCCCTTGAAATAATGGTGGCGGCTTCTGGATGCCACGGGGACGTAGGCGTTTTGAAACTGCTTGGTGTCGGGTCTCCGCTTCATGCGACACCTTCGATGTAGTACACAGCCTTTGGGCGCCTTCTCTCTCACTTAATCGACATCACGCTCACCACCTCGGGGTGGTAGCTATGTCTGAGAACAGCAGCTCACCGTGTGAGAGACCAAAGCAAGGGAGAGAGAGAGAGTACCGCTTGAGATCTTCAAGCATATACAGGCTTCTTGATCCACTCGAAGTGGTTTGTCTTCTTCAATTTTGGCGAGAGGCAAGCTTTTTTCTCTAGCAAGGGCAATGAATACGCCCAGGGAAGCGAGGCGGCCAGCTGGGCATTGAACTTGCTTGAGTCGTCTTGGCGGCTTCATGTGTTCGATGGCCGATATCTTGTCGTGGTCGGCTTCAATGCATTGGACACGAGGAAGCCACGACTTATGGAGGGCACACCGAACACGCACTTTTCGGGTTGAGCTTGAGCAGTTCTTAGGAGGTTAGCAAAGGTTTCCTCCAGGGTCTCGGATCAGTTCTTCACTCTTTTGATCTTCACAACTAAATCATCAGCGTAAACCTCAAGATTTACGCCCTATCGGGGCGGAAGGTAATGTGCATGTAACGCGTTGGTAAGTGGAACCAGCATTCTTTAAACCAAAAGCCATTCTTACATAACGAAGACACACTGAGGAGATTTACCATGATCTTCTCTTCATCTTCAAAGCGCCATGCTAATCTGGGTGGTACCGATGCGCATCCGGAAAGCTGTGATTCGCTTTTGGCCGTGGAGTCAACAATAAGATCGACCATACGGGGGTAAGGATCGCCAGGGCAGCCTTGTTGAGGTTGGTGAAGTCGACACACATCGCCACTTCCGTTGGACTTCTTGCGAGCCGCGGGGTTGGCAAGCCACTCGGGATGAGAGACTTCGATGATCCCCGCTCAGCAGCTTCTCTACCTCCTCGAATGGCATCTTGCCGCTCCGGCCTGCCTCGGGACCTTCTGCGGATTAGGCGATGAGGAACTATCGCCCGATCGGTGCTCGATCACCTCCACTGGGGACCCAGCCATATCGGACGGTTGCCGAGCGAAACATCGAATTAGACCCGGAGAAGGTGACAAGCGCGTCTTCCTATTTTGCGCCCAGGCTGGCGCCAATGTTGACAATCTTCGGGGTTCGCCCTCACTTTCGAGCGACGACCTTAACCTCACCGTGAGCAGGTGAGAGCCGCAGTCCGGGCCTGAGGGCTCTGAGGAAGTGGCGTCTGCGCGGCCGGCGAGTGGCACCAGAACGGCTGAAAGCGCATGCTTGTGACAAGCGCAAAGGTTGCTTTATCCACGGATCATAATGGGGCCACCCGGCCTTGGCATCTTCACCACCAAGTAAGCATAGTGGGTTGTCGCCATGAACTTAGGCTAGCGCCCGACCGACCAAGCAAGGCATTATAGGGGAGGTCGAAATCGGCGACCTCAAAATTCACCATTCGGTCTGGTAGTTGTCTTTGTCCCGAAGGTGACGGGGGAGGCACACCCCGGCGAGGGGCATCAAGCTGGATGCTCGGTCTACCGAAGAGAGGAGGCAGAGACGGCGCAGATCTGTAGTGGAATCTGAGCGCGAAGCGGCGAGGGAGGACAAGAGGTTGTGAACTTCCTCCGTCCACTCGGCCTGCTGACCTAGCCGCCGTTCGGATAGTGGCGACACCACGGCCGGAGATGCCCCAGGCGGTGGTGCCCTCGGGGTGGTCGGCTTCGGCCGAAGGTGAGCGGCTGCTCAGACCACTTCAAACATCCGACCCGTCCCGAGCTCGATGTTGTGGCGCACACCTCCCTCCTTAACCGTTTATAAGCTGCGTTGGAGAAAAAAGGTGGACGAACCGCCATGGATGTAAACCCGCGCATGATCGGCCTGGCTGGAAGGCGGCGAGGATCTTCATCTTGATCATCATCGGCGGCGTTCCTTGAGCCGCTTCTCCACCATCTTGTCCACGACCAGTGGTTGTCTAGGTCATGGGTATTGGTCTTAATGTATCGAGGCGGTAGGCTCGCCCTCCTTTTAGTCACGCGGTCGTTCCCACGACCGCTGGCGATCATCACAGCGCCCGATGTGCAGGGCGATCATTACGCCGATCCCGACCCGGTCGTCCGCGCCCGCTCACGGCGATCATCGCTGTGTCAAGCGGCGGTTGCGCTTCAGCGCGGGTCTTCTTCGTCGTCGACACAGCGGCGAGAACTGCTGGTTTCTCCGCCTCGCGCTTCGCGCTTTCTAGCTACGGCGGAACCCGCCGAGGTCCCGTCCTTGCCTTAGCCACCGCAGGGCGATCGACGCCACCCTACGCCTCCCATGACTGCCGCGCACACTTATGTGCGAGGAGAAGAAACTTCGGAGGTGGAGCCGATGAGTGCGGGTGGCCATCTTCTCCTTCATCTTCTTGGTCGCAGTCGCCCCTCCCAGGCGATGACGACCGATTGCTCTGAGATGTGGGGATTGTATTACGGCGATGGCGAACATGGGATAAATCGCCCTTCTCTTGCTCCAGGGCGTGGAGGTCGTCCTCCATCTTGGCGCGAAAGGCCACGAAAGTTGGCGGCAAGTGCCCCACTTCTGTCACAAATCCTCGGGGAGATTCAACGACGAGAAGCGCGGAGCTGTCCAAAGGCTGTTGGAAGGAAGTAATTAGCCATGACCTTTTGAATCCGCGACTACCCGCACCATCGTCGTGTAGATTTGGAGAACTCCTCCGGGTTGGTGGTGTGCCGTCATATTTTCTATAGCACGGGACGAACTGTCGCTCAGCCACGTCCTGTGCGCATGCCCTTGCCGAGAAGGCTTACAGCACCAATGCGTGAGAGAGCAGTTTGCTCATCGAGAGGCCGATTTCCTGAGTCGAGAGAGTAGACATCCTCCTTGGGTGACAATGAAAGCCACGGGAGGGCTCTCATTGTCGAAACTACCGCTTCATGGTGTGCTCTTAAGTCGGTGTGCGCGAAGCGACGATGAAAGGTCATCACAGCGGCGGCGGCTCTCGTCAAGATGAAGCGGAGGTCCCCACTTGTCCTCGAGCAGGGGACGTCTGCATGCGTGCCCTTTCATGACTCGGCCCCCACGGCGGGGTCTTTCTCGTTAGTAAGCGGTGGAGGCACGAGAGCGCCTGCATCGCCTTAAGCGTCAAAATCTGGCCCGGTACTGACCGGCGGGCCCCTACTTTTTAAGCAGGCCACATCCACGAGGCCGCGATGCTCGCAGCCCGCGAGTGGCGGGGAATCTCCCGCGAACTCCACTGAGGTGGTCGGAAGAAACCTGGCTGCGATGCAAGTTACGGCGAGGTAGCGCCTCCATGGCGACTGCGGCGCGCACGGCTGCTCCCCCGCTTCAAGGGAAGCGGCAAGCAGCGCCGCCGAAGCGGGTGAGCAGTCCCTCGGCCGTGTGGTCGAGGCGCCTTAGTGCGTTGCTGCGCCCCGCGATATCCTCGATCTTGAGATCCGCCATCTTGGATCTGCAGGCTTACTTCTAAATCACGGGCTTAAGTCCGTAGAAACTCAACCACTAGCCCCTACATTCGCGCGCCTCGCTCGGCGTATTCCGCTGACAGGCTAGAGTCTGAGACCGGGTTTGGTTGAGGAAGGAGGCGTTTTGTGGTAGCTAAACCTAGAGGATGAAAACCCTAGGGACTCCCACGAAGGATTCCTTTGTCTATGAACTAGGGATGACACAAAGATTTTTACCCAGGTTCAGGCCCCCTTGTGAGAAGGGTAATAGCCTTACGTCCTGCTAGATTTGTTTTGAGAGTGTGCAAAGCTAGTACCAAGTTCTCAGGTTACAAGTTCTCTCTTAGACTATGCTGCGGAGCTCTTGCTTGCTCGGATGCAACACTACTCGAATGCTCGACCCCCTTTCCCATGCACCGGAGGCCCTTATATAGGCCAAAGCTAGCAGGGAGTAGGTAAAAGGAGGGTCATCATCTCGATCCCCGATACATTTATTACTCCTTCTGTGGCTGTCCCGTTCCTCGGCCTCATTAAATGCCGACGATGGCTTCGCCCGCCTGCGGGATGTGACCCCTCTTTGACGGGTTGGTGAGAGGCGTCAGAGGAATGGGCTTGTAGCAGAAATCCTTGCAGTTGACAGGTCTGACATCGCTGTCCTGCCGCCCAGAACGGTACGACAAGGGAAGGAACCTTCGAGGTGAAGCCACCTCGCACCACCTTTGTCTTCTTGGCGGGCGGCGTAGGCGTGCTTCGCCCACACGCTCGCCGGGCGCCACGCGGACCGACTGCTGGCGAAAGTAGGCGTCTTCGCCCACCTTTCGCCCGGGCGCCACGTGGACCGACCGCCCGAGCGAGCGAGCGTTCGCCCACTGCTCGGGCGCCACGTGGATCTGTTATGTTGGCTGCTTTTGTGCGGCGGAGAGGGTACCCGTATCGTGAAATGCTACGACAAATGGAGAATCTTCTAATTATGTTGAGACTATTACTTCTCTTGATTGCAAAAATTGGATGACCGCTATGTAAGATGAGATGGAGTCACTTGAAAAGAATGGTACTTGGGATTTAATAAAATTTCCTAAAGATAAAAAGACTACATTGTAAATGGATTTTCAAAAGAAAAGAAGGTATTTCACCCTCTTGATTCAATAAGGTACAAAGCAAGGTTAGTTGCTAAAGGCTATAGCCAGATTCCAGATAAACCAGAAATAGCTAAATTGACGGTGCAATTGAGTAAAGAATTTGAGATGAAGGATTTAGGTGCAGCAAAGAAAATCCTTAGCATGGAAATTATTAGAGCAAGGAAATTTGGTTAATTATACCTTAGTCAACAAGGTTATATTGAGAAGGTCTTTCGTCGCTTTAATATGCATGATGCAAAACCAGTTAGTACTCTATTAGCTACACATTTTAGATTATCTTCAGCTTTATGTCCAGAGTCAGATGATGATATTGAGTACATATCTAGAATCCCATATTCCAGTGCAGTTGGTTCTCTTATATATGCCATGGTTTGCTCACGTCCTGATTTATCTTATGCACTAAGTGTTATTAGTAGATACATGGCTAATCCTGGAAAAGAGCATTGGAAAACTGTTAAGTAGATTTTCAGATATTTGCGTGATACTTGTAATGCTTGTTTGCAGTTTGAAAAATCTAGAGATGGACTTGTTGGTTTTGTTGATTCTGACTATGCTGGTGATTTAGATAAGAGAAGATCTCTCACAGGTTATGCTTTCACTATTGGTGGCTGTGCTGTCAATTGGAAAGCAAGCTTGCAGACTACTGTTGCTCTTTCAACTACTAAAGCTGAATATATGGCTATTTATGAAGCATGTAAAGAAGCTACTTAGTTGAGAGGTTTGTACACTAAGCTCAATGGGGTTACTTCTTGTGTTATTTTATTTTGTGACAGTCAAAGTGCTATTTACCTCACAAAGGATCAGATGTATCATGAAAAAACAAAGCACATTGATGTGAGGTATCGTTACTTTCGAGATGTTATTGCTCAATGTGACATCAAAATATCCAAAATAAGTACCCATGATAATCCCGCTGACATGATGGCAAAATCAATTTCTGCCACTAAGTTTGAGCTATGCTTAAGCTTAGTTGGAATTACAGTTTTAGTCCTAGAAACTTTTTTGGCGCCGGTGATATCTATTATTGAAGGGAGTTCAGTGATGATTCTTTTGCTACAAGAGGAAATTCGTCTTAAGGTGGAGTTTGTTGGGTATTGATCTGAATTTCATTTTGGGCTTTAGGGACGCCTTTGACCTATATTTCGGTATAGCCCATTTAGACTTAAGTCGCTTCGCCCATCTATAAATACCTCTTGTATGCTGCATAGAGGTAGTGTGCCTCATTGTAATCCCTAGCATTTGTACTCAATTTCATAAAATAGTGATATCGCCAGTTAGCGCCCATGGTTTTTTCCCTCAATGGTTTTCCACGTAAAATTTGCGTCTCGTATTCTTGTTCCTTTTGTGGTTGATTTTACAATAGTATTAGTAAAGGTAAGAACTAATGGACGAGTAGTCGTCATTTTGTTCTCTTCATTTTCTTTTTTAAAGTTTAAACTGTAAAAGTTCATTCCTAAGTAGAAACATGGGCCCTGTTGATATTTTAAAGATTTAGTAGAAACATGGGCCCTGTTGATATTTTAAAGATTTAAAATGGCTAAATTATTTCTGTAATGCAATTGTTGCATATAGAACTTTGTTGACCATTCCGTCAACTATTACACATGTTGAAAAAAAGAGTTTGTATAGATTGAAGTTGAAGTACTTCTACTTGCGTTCTATAATGAACCAGGACTTAGCGATAGCCCTTGAATTTGATTTAATTTGGAAAAGACTAATTACAAGGATATTTAATTTGGAAAAGACTAATTACAAGGATAATCGAAGATTTTGTTTTAAGGAATACTAGAAGAATGGTGCTTTCCTAGTAAACTTCATGTATGAGATTTGTTTTGTTAGCACATGTATCACATAATCCTTTGTACCGTAAGAAAAAATTGTGCTGCAGTGTAATATCAAATAATTATTTTGGTAATTAACTTTTATTAAGTGTATACCTAATTTAAAATTTAGCAAGGACCCCAAAATGACAGGTACGGCCTGGGTTAAACATAATAATCACTGGTTGATGAACTAGTGAAGGAACAAACTTATGTTGGGGTTGCTGCTGCAGTTGAATCCCAGCCCCAGGATTCAAGTGAAGCAAATTACCCTGTGGTCGACCTAGAAAACCTTGACTAGAATGAGGAGCTGAATGCAAATGCGGTGGTACGGTGGTTACCCTTAGGCAAACCTTGAAGGGGGTAATCAGATGCTTAGATATGTGCGCAAACCTCACAGTCAAATTAAAAACACTAACATTTAGGCATTCACAGATTTTCTGCATCTCCACCTTCCCCGCCGATCTGGATCGGTCCAAGAAGTCTTCAACCTGCATAGATTGCTGCTTGTAAATAAACAATGCTTTGCAGAACTCATCAAAAAGTCATACCCGAATTCATAGGAAACTTACACTCAAGTTAGCAACTCCTCTTTCCTAGGTCTTTTGAGATCCATAATCTTTCAAAATTGCTGGCACAGAGCCCTTGCTCCCATAAAGCCTGTACTGATAGTAACTGCACGAGAGAGGAAAAATTGATAATATGCCACCCCTGATATTGCCACTCGGTAAAATGCCATTCTCCTCTCAATGACATGTGGGACCTTCTGTGTCTATGACAGCGGGCCCGAGTGGCATTTTAGCGAGTGGCAATATCAAGAGTGGCATATTTTCAAACCCCCCGAGAGAGAAGGCCAAGAGTATATGTGAGCATAATGAGCTACATATTGACCATTAAAAGTCAGTAAGGGCAGTCCTAACCCATGATTTTCATAAGTAGTGTCTAGAGGAGAGAGAAAACAATAAACCAATACATAGTTTCCCAACCCATGGTTTCCATGAGTAGTGTCTAGAGGAGAGAGAGAGCAATAAACCAATGCATGCACCACAAATACAGCTTGGTAAGCGCGCAGAAACGTCCAACCCCGATTTTGCTCGTTTCTTGCGTCTTGGTACCCGCGCCGACCCAGTTTCTTGCATGAGACACGGTTTCTTTGTTTTTCCTTCTCTCTCTTCCTTAATTCCTATGCCACATCAGATTTTTGCTTAGTTGGCAGCGTAATTAATTCTATAGACACCAGCTAAGGTGGAGGATTGGGACTGCCCTAAGAGGGCGTCATGGATTTTTTTTCTTTACCCCAGTGAGGCCAAGGCCGTTATTGGATTTGCATATAAACTAAGCCACACCAGCAAATAGTACTTTTCACTAGCTGTTCAGACGTAGCCACAATGCCAAAAAGAGAAAGAGGAAGAACTAAATACTTAACTATGTGTTTAACTAGCTATACATTACAACAACAACAACCAAGCCTTTTGTCCCAAGCAAGTTAGGGTAGATGTAACATCCCAATTTTTGACTTTTCAATTATTAAATATTATTTTATTGCAATTTATGATTTTTGTGAATTTTCTGGATTTATTTGGATTTTCTGAGATTTATTGGAATTATTTTGAATTAAAATATAATACCTTTTGTGGAGAAATAATTATAAAAAGAAATATTTAAAATAAAGTTTTACCCAAAATATTTTATTTAAGTCTAGAATGTCTCAAAGTATTTTTGAGAATTTTCTTGGAATTTTTAAAGTATTTTTACTACCCTAAATAAATTAATCCATTTTCTCAGATTATTTTTAATCGGAAAACCCGGAAATTCCACGTGAACAGTATTGGGCCCGGCCCAACTACTGTGCGGACCGACCAAGATTCGGGAGGAGTGACGTGAGCCGTCAGATCGTTATCCAACGGCCAATAATGAGCCACGTCATTTAATGAATCTTAAACCAAAGCGCGCCGTTAGATGTTGATCGGACGGACTTCATCAAAGGATACCGGTTTGGAAATATTAGCACGCAGCGATGGAGCATAGCCGTTTGATCTACCACGTGGCGAGCATCCGGTCATCGTCTCCGTGCCGATCTCTGGCGCAGACTCGAGGACTTCAGACCGTAAGCCGCCGGACATCTCGCCGAGTCCTACCAGATCCGGCCGGCGTGTGCTGCTTAAAGAGGGAGCACCGGGTGCGCTAAGTCCCAAGCCGCACAAACTCCGAGCCCTAGCACGTGAAAGCGCCACAGTCAGCTGGAATTCGAGCCTTCATGCCGCCGCAAGTCGTGTTTAGTTGATTAGTATTTGTCGGAGATCGTTTAGTCGCCAATGGTTTTTTAACTTCGCCGCATTCGGTACAAGCATCTCGTGCACACCGGAGTTCCACCAGAACACCGCCAGAGGAGGAGATCGTCGTGAAGGTCATCGCCGCTGGAGAGGAAAGCCGCGCCGTCGCCGAACCAGTACTCAAAACCCGAATCCGAGCGTGTCATCGTGTTGGCGACGTTTAGGTGAGTAAGGTGGTGCTCTCGCCGCTCGCCGCTCGCCGCCGGTGACCATAGGGCCACGCGCGCCGCCGTCCGACGTGGGGTGATGCTTCGTCGACACGTGTCCGCCACGTTAGGTTCTAGCTGAGGTGGCATCGAGTTGGCGCTACGTCGGTGCCGCGCGTGGCCAAGACGGTGGCGACATGGGCCCAAACCATTAGTGGCGGGTTTCCGGGGACACGTGTCAACGCCAAGGCTAACCTAAGTTTAGTGCTGACGTCAGCCGACGTCATAAATTCGGACTTTTCTTTATAAAAATAATTCTATTAAATCTAGAAATTCAAATTAAAGTTTATTTAAAACTTTCAAATGCTATAACTTTTGCATATGAACTCCGATTGAGGTGATTCAAATTCCTAAAAATTTGTAAAATTGAGATCTTTCTAATGGTAGCTTTTGTTTGAATTTTTTAATTTGTTTGTTCTTTAGTTTTGTTGTTTATTTGCTATTTCTTCTCGATTCGCGTGAGCGTTGAATTGTGCGAGGCTTGAAGAGGAGGCGAGGCAACTCAAGAGCAATTTCTAGACCAAGACCAGGAGCTTAACTAAGGCAAGTTTTGCTTTGATCATGTTGAACCCATGTTAGGAAAAATTGCTATTTTGCTTTACTCTATTTGCATGTTATTTTATGTGTATAAATGTTTTCAAGATAAATTCGGGATTAGTTAACATACCCATTGAATTATACCCTACCTTGATATTTGTATGCCATGTTTCATTGTTACCTTAGGTTGGTTACTATAGTTGGTTAATAATGAAATCAACATGGATGGTTAGAACGGAATAGGATTGCTTAGCCATGCTACGCCATCACATGTATATGAAATATTGGTTATTAATCTTGACTAATGGAATATGGAACAATGATGTTAACTTGTGTGTCATGTGTGGTCACACGAGGAGATTGAGTTGTTGTGGCGAGGAGGTCACACGATGAGGTTGAATTGTGTATAGCATGTGATGCTTGGTAATCAACTGGGTTTGGTAATCACTTAGATTGAAGCAAGTGGCAAGGGCAAGTGTGCCAGGGTGGGCCCGATGGGAAAGGGGGTATGTGCAAGTCTTGTTTTAATCAATCCTAAGGACTTAACCTTGCGAGCCTTTGACCTGAGTCTATCATGCAACCACATGTCTGTTATGGGGAAGCCTAGCTGACTAATTTGCAAATGCTTAACTTGAGTGCTATCGTGGTGGCGTGAGACCCGGGTGGTGGTAGCCAGTCTATGCTTGGGGTGGCTCACATGGCGCAAGAGGGGGGGCCCTGTTGTGGTGGTGTAACCCTTCGGTGTTGAAACCTTAGCGGGTAGCTTGGGGGTAGAGGATGCATTGTAAAGGATTTGTTATAATCATTCTGTGTGGTGCATGGTTGTATCATGTGGGTAAAGTGCATAACCTCTGCGAGTGTACAAACTATTAGGATAGCCGTGCTCATGGTATTGAGCAATGCTCGAATTACTGATCAAGGGTTAGTTTAATAAAGTGAACAACTAAAGGGATGGCAGGATGCCATGTGGATAATGGAACTTGACTTAGGAAGGAAACTTGGTTTATTTAAGAATCATTGAATCTACTTACTTGGTATTATTTGTTTTACTGTCTTTTCAATCTACATTATGTATGTGTTCTTAAATGTCTTTCTTGCAAATGAACCCTTAGCCATTCCTTTGGAATAAGCTCGCATATAGCTATGATAGAATTGCATTTTGTGCACAACTTGTTGAGTGCGTGTTGGTGTACTCACCCTTGCTTAACAACCAACAACGATTGGAGGAGTCATCGCCTGTGTTGGAGGAGGATTTCTAGGTGGATACTGAGTCACTAGGCCAAGCCTTGTCGATGCGCTGTGGTGTCTTGATGAGTCACTACGTTTTCTACTATTTTCCCTTTGCATTAGTCTTTATTTTTACCTTAGTTTTGCGTGCCAAATAAATGTAAGTGATCATAAGATCATACACTAGTCATATTAAATAAATAAAGTCTTATTATTCTTATCGTTGTGTATGATGTGATGCTTACCGATGTTAAGCTGTGTGCACTAGCGATTGATCCTGGGACTAGTGCGGTAAACACAGTGGGTCCGAATGGGTGAATTCGGGTCCTTACAGTAGACTAGGATTTAAACTCAATAAAACCCCTAAACCTTCGATCTTAGATCATAATTCCAGTATGTGATTCGCTAACTTCTATGTACTTCTATCCAACGCCAACTCTTTGGATACACTTCAATTCCTCAAGTCTTTTTTAATTACTTCTTTCCACATTAGTCACAATCAATCCCCATCTCTTCTTTATGTTTTCGAGACAACTTAAAATTACACTATACACTGATGCCTCAAAAGGCCTCTGTTAGAGATGCCCATTCATTCCATGACATAGAGGCTGTTTTTATACGTTGACTCACCAAGTTTATCACAGCCCTCCTTTTTTCTGGCTTGGGACAGGTTATGTAGAAAACAATATACATGTAGAGTTTAACTAGATATACATTAGATGAATAAACGAGCACTTTTACGGTACACAATATTGAATATTAGCCGTCCATTCTATTTGATCTAATGGATCAGATTAGTTAGAATTTAGTTATACTTCCACCAACAGTATTGGTAGTAGAAATCATATGGTGGTAGTATCGTAATTATCCATTTTTTTATTTTGAACGCATGTGTATTTTTTGATGCTTTTATGTAAAATTTGGAACTGCTTGTGGGCTGCGCAGGATAGAGACATCAATGTGTTAGTGCAAGGCCACGGCATCATCACGAACCAAGCTAGCAGAAGCCGTGTCGTCATTAAGATCCAGGAGGGCGCCGGCCGAGGCATGGTCACTATTCAAGTGGGCACCGACAGGAAGGCAGAGGCAACAGCGTCAACAGGATCAGGCTGGCGGCGACGGCGGCGGAAAAAGGAGTGCAACTATAACGAGTAACGCAACGAAGGATCAAAAGTCTATAATACCCCCTGAGAAATGTACGGCTAGATCTGATTTCTACTATCACTATTTACTACACATGTTATCCACTGTAAAATTGCACAAATAAAATCAGATGATATAACCTAGTTCTCAGAGAAAACAGGATCCCTTTATTAAAGAGTCAAGTCACAAAATCATTCATAATTATTTAAAGCGAATAATGTTTTGAAGGGTACAGGAGAACAATGACATAGCTCAAGTGAACAGGACATCCCATTCCACAAGGGTAAGATTGAATTTAGGTGGTGTTTGGTTCAAACTAAGGTGGTGTAATGGTAATGGAATCAAATCCCAGGGTTATCCATTCCAGGGTAAGGGAAAACACCATTTGTTTGGTTCATTGATGTAACGTTTTCCATTTCCTTAATCTTGTTTGGCTAGGGACAAGTAACTATTTCCTTAATCTTGTTTGGCTAGGGACAAATAATGTTGAAAGCTAAACAAACAGAGAACAACAATGTGGCGGCGAAAGATTAGCAACTTCATCGATCCGCCGCCACTCATGCAATTAGCAAAGAATTCAAGATTAAGCAACATGAAAGATATGATTGCTAATATTCTCGAAGAGAGCAATAATGCACGTCTGAGATCTTGAAACATACTTTCAGAGGAGGCGAGGGAAGATATGTGCAACAAAAAAGTATGTTGCTCTCTTCCGAATACAAACACCACCATCATTCATGTTTGTCCAAAGGTCCAAGAATACGTTGAAAGAGAAATGTAAGCAGAATATTCTGCCACCCATAACGTCTAGAAAACAATCATATCTTGAAGTCTCACCAGTTTAACAATGTGAAGTTAAACAAACAGAGTCTCATCAGCCATCATTCAAGTTTGTCCTAGACATTCAAAGAGCTAAACAAACACCAGCCATCATTCAAGGAGCTAAACAAACAAAGAACATATCTATATTGTCAACGACCGGGACCGCCGACCGCAGAAATGAAACGGGGGTTTAAGTGATTAGGGACCCGGATCGGGCTTGGCTCAAACGAGGGGGACAAGTCACAATCGTCGAAGGTCGAAGCTAGGCGATAACGAGCATGAGACAGGGGTTTATACTGGTTCGAGCCCCCGGCGAGGGTAATAGCTCTACTCCAGTTGCCTTGCGGCGGTGTTCTTTTCTATTGATTGAGTATAGTGGGGTGTTTACAGCTTAAGCTCGACAGTGGCTATGGCTAATGCTCAAGCTCTTGGGGTGTATCCCCTGAGTTCGTGGACTTAGCGTCTCTTTAAAGACGTGCTTCCATGGCCTTCACACACCTCCCTTGCACGCAAGCGGACGGAGAGATTCCCGAAGTGGCCTTCATGCACGTTGAGGGCAGTAAAGAATCCTCCGGACTTGCCGCATGCACCTCCACGCCGTCACGACCCGCTCCTTGAGCAACCGCCAGGTCAAGCGCTTGATCCGAAATCTAAGGCGGAACATAGCGGCACCTCCAGACAGAGCCCCTCGGGCCCGAGGTCGAGCGGGCGTGCTTTCGAGGCCAACGCGCTCTAGGTCGAGTGCCGCTGCACCTGTGTCGTGGTCGAAGGCCGCCCGAGCTTCGGGGTCAGTTGGACCGTGTTCGACCGGTCAAGGGACGCCTACCCTCGTCGGCTAGCCCCGAGGCTTAAGGTCGTGGCGAACGCTGGCCGACCTTGAGGCTCCATAGCGGGACCGACTCCGGAATTCACTCGAGGTCGAGGTCGGGCGGAAGCGTGGCGCCAGGTGTGGATGATCGACACTGGCGCCTCTTGATCTCCGGAACCCCGATACGGATCACGAACGGTTGGCGACACTGCTTGTCTTCTTCGAAACCGCCGCCCAGACGCCTTAATGCGCTTTATCAAATCGCGGCAAGACGCCCTTGGCGGCCTGATGCGGACTCGGTGTAAACCACGGCCTATAATTGGAGACCCAGGCGTCTGTTGAAGGATCCGCCCGATCAGCCTTTGTCTCCTCAAACTTCCGAGCTCAAGCGAAAACTTCCTCTCCTCGAACAAGCATGCGCGATTGCTATGGCCAAGCTTGGGAGGAGCACGCTCGTCGCGCAAGGATGAAGGAGCTCAAACCACAGGGCTACTCGATCCATTCACATGGCGGCCGCCGGTCAACGAGACGAGCCATGCCCCAAGGAGGGCGAGATCGTGCTGCGACAAGGCATTACATCCTCTTGGTTATGCGGACCCGAGAGAGAAGTTCCTCTCCGTAGTCCTCACCACCGGTGCGAGATAGAGCTCATAAACACAGTGCCAAACTCAATTCTCACTCTCGCCATCTTTTTCCCATCTGCATGTAGGGGTTCTGAGAATCCTTCCCAACCCCTCGCTCTTCTTTTGCTACTTGACCTTTTCCGCCTCAGGGAAGGACCAAGGGTGGTCGGGTGTCTCTACTTCCGCCAATGGACAGGGCTCAAGTGGTCCTTCCCCAAGATCAAGCTCGGGACTTCTGGGGCCATGGTCGGCGGTGGTTTTACTCAAGAAAGGGAGCTCGCACGCGTCCTCTGAGGGAAGTCGGCTTGGGAAGAAAGAGACCCGGACATGAGGCGACCCCGAGGCCGATGAAGAAGCCATTGCCCATCCACCTCTGCGCCGAAGCGCAGCCTCCGCAAAGGCGGCGATGCCGACTTCCTGATTTAAACAAGGTGTCTCCCTGCGTTGGCGGGAGCACCGTTCTATGAGATCGAGTGGACGCGACGACTCGACCAGCGAGGGTGCGTCTGTACGCCCGCCCCTGCCTTGAGGTCTTGCTCGAGTCCGCCGTTGTGCTTCTCGAGAATGGTTTCCTTCTTGCGTGCCGAAGGAATCTTGGGTAACGCCGAGGATGAGCGAGATGTTCGGAAGGCTGGCGCACAACTATTCCATGGATGACTCCGTCTTGAAGAACATGCTTTCGCCGCAAGGCCGAGGTAAGCCATCCCGACCAACGGACGAGACCAGCGACCCAGCGGCCCGCAATAGCGTTTTCAGCGGGACCACGGGGTCGCTTGCCCACGCACGGCGGCGGATGCTCCCATTGCGGGATGGGCAAAACAAGAAGGGGAAGAAGAGGCCTCCCCGCCGGGCGGACCAAGGAGAGGCGAAAAACCCCACGTCGAGTGGGATTGTGCCACGGTAGGATTCTCATGGCCAAGCCCAGAGTCCATGCTCGGGTCTTTTAGCCGTCGGCGTGTTTTCCCTTCGCGGCAAGCAGAGCCTTGCGCGCCGCCGCCGAGTCTCCCCCCAGCCTCGGGGTGCGGACTCGGTCCTCAGTGGTCGCCATTTAGGACATGAGGCCCTCGGGCGCCCGAGGACCGAGGGACGGGCTTTGCTGAAGCAAGCGCCCTCCGAGGTCGAGGCAACAAGACTGCACCGCCCTCGGCGAGGTGGTGGCGACCCACGTGAGTTTTTTTTCGACTTCGGACTCATCTGCCTCCTTCGTGTCTTCTTAGCTTAAGCTGCTCTTGATCGCGAGGCCTGAAAGCCTGCATGCTCGAGACTTGCCCGTCTTGACGATGGTCAGTTGTCGAGCGAGTCCGAGTCCGGAGAGGACGCTCGAGCCTGCTGGTCGGCGCCCGACCTTCATGCCCGACCGAACCCCTCCGGGCCGCCAAGTCCGCCCGGATGGTGAGTTCTACCAGGTCGGCGACCCGGACGACGAGGAGATCGAGCCCGCGACAGCGTGAGACTTGACACCGGCGAGGCGCATGACGTAGCCGCCGCTGACGACCTTCCCGGAGCCACCGAGGAGGAGGACGCCCAGAGCCCCGCGGTCGCGCCCGAGGCGATAGCCTAGGCTCCTGACCACAGACGCCTCGGTCTTGAGCCGCCGTTCATGCCCGAAGATCTTGAACCGCGAGGCCTGCGGCCTCGCTCGAGATCTGTTGCGTCAGACCGAGAGCCGCAGACCCCAGTCATGAATTTGGGGATGCTGCGGTGATCCGTACCACCGTCCCTTTGGCGCGGAGGCAGCGGGGTTCGATGCGTGGAGGTCGGGACTACTGCTTGCTATACGCCTTCCCGTCGGCGAAGCTGAATCCACCCAAGAGGCAATGGGGAGACCAGGACGCCCAGCAAGGCGGGAGCCCAAATCTTCGCGCAAGTGCCCAGCGAGTGGCAGAGGTCGACCTCGACACCGGCGCGGTGGTCGAGGAGGAGGAGATCCCCATAACCACATCGGCAGCGAGGAGTTCTCCCGCCACTGGAGGTCACCTATCTTGAGGTAAGGGTCTTCCTGCGCCTCTCGTAGTTTGAAGTCTGGTTTCTTCCGTCTCTCACCTTTGGGCCGCCCCCTTTGTCGTGAAGGTGATCACCCATGCCTCTCGAGGGCTACAAGGCCTTCAAGAGCATCTCCAGGCGTGCTAAGGGGGCTTCGAGCCAGCAGTAGAGGTGCGGGAGGTCGGCCAGAGCTCATCGGGACCATTGAGGTCGAGTAGGGGAGCTCGGCGAGGCGGGAGGCTCGGCGACCTGCGCCGAGACGACGATGTGCGCAGAGGTAACCTGTGGCCGAGCTCGAGGAGGCAGGACCTCCGAGCGCGTGAATATGGCTTCAAGGTCGTGGAGCAAGCCTTCGCTTGACCAAGGCGCTCGAGGCCGAAAGGGCAAGGTTGAAGCCTGGAGAAGGCAGCCCGTGGAGGCGGACATCGCTCCCTCCCGAAGGCGTCCTCCGAGCTTCGAGGCCAAGGTCACAGAGCTCGAGGAGAAGCTTCAGCGTCTTGGCAAGGCGGTTGAGACAAAGCGGGCCAAAGTCGAGGCGCTGAGAAGACCGCCGCTGGTCAATCGTCTTCCTCGGTGAGGTGCCCACAGGCTCGAGGCCAAGGTCTCGGAGCTTGAAGGGAGGCTTGAGTCGCCAAAAAGACAGCGGCGAGTGCCATGGCCCAGCTCCAAGAGCGAGCAGCCGCCGAGCCATGAACGCCTCAAGGAAGCCCTTCAAGCTGAGGCGACCTCTCGACCTCAAGGCCAAAATCGCCGAGCTCGGCGGAGAAGCTTGACCGTGAAATGGCCGACACAGAAAGAAAGTGCCCAACGTAAATTCTAGTGGGGTAAAATGTACATAGGAGGATAAACCCTTTTGCGTTATTCCATTTAGTCGAAGTTCCATGGCGTGTGTCCGATTCGCCTTTGGTCGCGCTTCTTGGGTGGTTTGCGGCTACGCCTTATCCGGCCCGTTGGGTCCAAGGTCGAGTAATGTCGGCCTTGGGCACAAGACAAACGTGAGCAAGCGATCGCGACTCGCAGTGAAGAAATTATCGGAGAGAGAACATGACAAGCAAAGACTTGCTCGAATCGGCGTTTAGCGTACGACCTCGAGCCATGTACTACCCCATGGTTACAACCGCGACCTACGGCTCGAGCTCGAGTCGAGAGAGCTGGGTTGCGAGTGTGGGCTTCTGGTTAGCCCGACCACCGGAGCGGCGTGGATCTCGCGATGTTAAGACCAAGAGAATACGTGGCGTCACGAAGGTCGTGTTCGAAAGCGTCGGGTAACAATGGCGATATTCATAAGCGAGAAAGCGAGCGAAATAGACTTTATTGAAATTGAGGGTAAAGGGTTACACATAAAACTTTCGAAGTTGATCTATGTTCCACGAGCTAGAGAGCTCTCGCCACCGGGCATCGCTAGCGATAAGCCCGTCGCGATCTGTTGAAACGACTCTATAGGGGCCCTCCCCCGTGGGGATAACTTGTTGGTGTTGGGCGATTACACTGAATCCGTCTCAGGGCTAAGTCCCCAACAAGGAGCTTCCTAGGTCATACCGACCAAGACGCATGTCTGCGAAGAGCTTGCAGGTAGTGCGTTGATCGTAGCAGTGCACGACATCTTACTTCTTCTGCTAGGGCAAGGTCGAGAGACCTCTCATGCTCGAAGTCGACCTTGTCGACCAAGCGACTTCTGGCGAGCCTCCAATGACCTCGGGAGGCGGGGACGGCGGCCATCAGAACACGAGCCGAAAGGTGTGGACCACAATGGCTCGCTTGGCGTAGTGCGAATAGACCATAAGACGGTGGGGAGTTCATCCACCCAGGTCTTGCCGAATCGTTCGAGCTCATCTGCAACTCGTTTCTTGCATACTGGACTATTTGCCCGGTTGGCTGCATTCATTGCTCCGTTGCTCTGGGGTGAGCCACCGAAGTGAAGCATATTTTGATGCGAGTTTCTCGCAAAAATTCCGGAACAACTCAGCGTAAAGCGTGTACTGGTTGTCGGTGATAATCTTGCGGAACCCCATACCGGTGACCACGAACAAGCGAAAAAAACCGCCGCTCGAGCCGTTATGGTCGAGACGGTTCGACTTCTATCCACTTGGTGAAGGTATCAATGGCGACGAATAGGAACCTCTTCCCCATTGCTTGGGGAAAAGGGCCGAGGATGTCAAGCCCCACGTCGAAAGGCGGCGGCGGGATGGTCTGGAGGCGTGAAGCGGGTTAATCGACTTCGAGGCGTGGGCGGCATGCTCGGCGGTGCGAGCGATGTCATGGGCATCTGAAGCACCGAGGCGATAATAGCCCATGCGGAAAGCCTTGCCGACCATCGTCTGTCGAAGAGTGTGCCCCCACGAGGCTGAATGGATGTCATTTAGCGTGCTTACCCTCCTCGTAGAGAGCGCACTGGCGTGAGAATGCCGGAGACATTCCGCCTGTATAGTGCCCCGTCGACGAGCGCGTACAAACTCGCCCGGCGCTTGATCCTGCTTCTCTCGGCGAAGTTGGGCGGTAGGTCACCCTTGGCGAGGAAATTATAGATGGGTTCAGCCCATGAAGGGGTACCTTCCACCAGGGCGAGTAGGACCTCTTGGTCGGAGATCGAGGGGGCCGCCAGTGTCTCCAGGATGACGTCGGGCGGGAGCTTGTCGTCGGAGGAACCGAGCTTGGAGAGGAGGTCCGCGCTGGAATTGTCCTTCCTGGGGATGTGCTTGAGCTCCAGGTTCTGGAACCATTTTTCCATCTTGCGTACCTCGGCTAGGTATTTTGACATAGAGTCCTCCGAAACCTTTGGTACTCCTTGTTGTACTGGTTGACGACGAGCTGAGAGTCGCCCTTGACGACCAACCTTTGTACACCCAATGCCTTGCAAGCCCGCAGACCCGCCAAGAGGGCTTCGTATTCTGCCACATTGTTGGTGGCCGAAACCCAAAGCGAATAACATACCTCAAGTGGTGCTTGTGGCGATGAGGATTCCAGCCCCGGCGCTTGAAGGACCTTGAGCCGTCGAAGAACATGGTCGGGGCCTTTCTTCCTCGACCTCGGGTTGGGGTGCGGCCTAGGTAGTCTGCTTTCGACCACGGTCGGCGGCGCTTGTGATTTGATAGCCGTTCAAGCGCCCACGACACGGGACGTCGAACGCCGCCAGTTCCATGGCCCCTTGGTGATCCGTCCGCGCCTATACGGATTCCGCAAGATGTCCCCGGCGGAAAGTTGCTCGGGACCACCACAGAGTCGCTGGAAGTAATGGCGGCTTCTTGCGAGGCCATGAGAAGAACATCTGGCGGTTTACGTACTGCGGTAGCGCTCCTTTGGGTCGTGCAAGACTTCATCGACATAGTAGATTGGGTCTTCTTTGGGACCCGCTCGCCACCAGTGACAGGCCGACGCCTGAGAGGTGGCCGCGAGGTAAAGCAACAATTTCTCGGGCCGAGGGTAAATGGCGAGGTGGGGTGGACAAATATACCTTGGTCGTCGAAAGATCGTGCTTCAGGGGTCCTCTAAAGTTCCCGCTTCCATGATGATTAAAGAACGGAACCCCCACTCGCCGAGCCTCGAGATGAACTGCTGAGGCGGCCATGTGGCCGTGAGGCTCTGATTGCTTGGCCGAGGTCGGGCGCCATCTTCTCGATCGCCTCGATCTTCTCGGGTTCGCCAACCCCCGAGCCCCGATCATGTAGGTGAGCACTTTTCCGACGGCGCCGAACCGCACTTCTCGGGGTTGAGCTTAATCTCGTGCCTGGCCAAGTTGGCGCAAGTCTCCTCGAGGTCTCGAACGTGGTCGCCTTCAGAGAGGCTTTTGACGATGATGTCGTCTACATAGACCTCAAGGTTTCTCCCGATCTCGGGGTCGAACGTCTTAGTCATCAGACGTTGAAAAGTGGCCCCGGCATTGCGCAGACCAAACGACATGGTCCTGTAGCAATAGGTGCCGAACGGCGTGATGAACGTCGTCTTGCTCTTGTCGCCCGTTGCTAGCTTGATCTGGTGGTACCCGTAATAGGCGTCCAGAAAGCTTAGCATCTTGGCGTTCGCGGTGGAGTCAACGATCGTCGTCTTGCGCGCCGAGGCGGAAGTTGTCCCAGGCGGGGCGAGTTGAGCCCGTGTGGTCCACGACATCCTCCACGCCGCCCTTCTTACGGGCGATGACCAGATTCGCCAACCATTCGGAGTAGTCGACCTCACGAATGAAACCGGCCTTCAAGAGCTTGTCGAGGTTCTCCTTGATGATCGCCACCTTCTCCGGAGAAAGCGGCGCAACTTCTGCCGTCTGAGGCGGCGATGCAGCTGACTTGCGCTTTGTGCTCGATCACCTCCCTCGGGGCGCCAGGCATGTCCGCAGTTTCGAGCAAAGATGCCCTTGTTGGCGGAGGAAGGCGACGAGCTCGAGTTCCTATTTGGGATTCGGCCCGCCGAGATGTGGGCCTTTTGGTCGGGTCGTTCTCCTCGGCGGCCGACCTTCGTTGGCCAGCCGGGCTGGATTGCCGCTTCCAGGCGCGTTCTTTCCCTCGCCTCTGGGCCTCATGGGGGTAATACGCCGGCAAGGGCGAGGGCTTTGGTCTCGCACCCGTGAGCCGCTGCAGAGTCGCCCACACGGTTATGACACCGTTGGGTCGAGCAACTTCATGCACTGTGGCGTAGTGATTGGCCGCCATAGACTTGACCAGGTGGCCTCCGAGGATGGCGTTATGCGGAAGGTCCCCTCGACCACCTCGAAGGTGATTAGCTCCGTCTGGAAGTTGGTAGAGTCGCCAAAGTGACGGGCAAGACCACTGCCCCGAGAGGTGTGGTCGAGCTCCGAGGGCGATCCCGAAGAAGGGGCGCCACGTTCTTGACTTTCGGCCAGGGAATCTGCATCGATTCGGCGCTCAACCCACCGACAAATTGAGGAGCTACCACCGTCGACCATGACACGACCGGCCGTGGTGTTCTTGATGGTCGGAGTCCACGACTAAGGCGGTTTCAGATCTCGGGCCATACCTTGGAGTCGTCCTCCGGTGAGAAGGTGATGGTGGCCTGACCTTTACCGCTATTTGCTCATTGCCTTCCCGGTGGCGACTTGGTAGATGGTCCGTGGCGCGCCTTGAGCTCACGCCGTGATCGATAAACCAATGAGCCGCCGAAGATAGCGTCGATCTGGCGCGCGCCTCTTGAAACTCGTGTCGAGGTCGTCGCTTGATCCTCCCCGGCGTTCACCCTGTCCGCCGGGGCGTCGTCCTTTGGTAGCACGGGCATCTCCTCCCGGCCATCGTAGAAGGCCTCTAGCTTGTTTTGCCAAGCCCTGCAAGCCCGCAGGTCGTGGCCCGCTGCCCTGTGGAACAGGCAAAATTTCAACTCATCGTGGCGGGCACCCTCGGCCTCTTGCGGTCGGGTGCCGCCCGTCCGCGTCCGGTCGTCGATCACCTCTTTGAGGTTGGCCTTGTGCTTGCGTGGTCGGGTCGCCCTTGGCGCGGCAGGGGTCCTTCGAGCTTGATCTCGGACCTCGAGACCTCTCGCCGTCCGTCGCCGACAACACCGTCACCGTGGC
Organism: Guadua angustifolia; assembly: GCA_036346375.1. Lineage (NCBI taxonomy): Eukaryota > Viridiplantae > Streptophyta > Magnoliopsida > Poales > Poaceae > Guadua > Guadua angustifolia. The sequence goes on from CM070501.1 coordinate 4,791,562, forward strand.
GATCCGCCGTTCGGCGATCACGCTCCGCTTTTGGGAGGCGGCGCCACGGTCGGCGTCCTTCGAGCAGATGGGCGGCCCTGCGGTTAGGGACCAAGCTTACCTTGGTCGTAGTCATGCTTCCAGCGGACGGCGTCGTCGCGCCCGCATATCGTTCCGCCATATGGAAAAGTTTGTTGACGGAGAGCCGCGAGGCGATCTCGAGATCTCGGTGAGTCGCCGGTTGCGACGCCAATTTGAAGGCCTTTATGACGGCCTCGTCGGAGATGCTCGGGATCAGATTCCTCGTGCGAATAAATCGCCGCACGAAGTCGCGGAGCGGCTCGTTCCTGCCCTGGATGACGCGATCCAGGTCTTTCTCCCTTCCGGGCCGCTCGTAGCAACTCTGAAAGTTGGAGCGGAGGGCGTTCGACTGGCGCCATGACTGAAAAAGAACGGGCTTTTGATTGAAGAGCGAGTTATCGCGGCCCGTCAAGACGGTCGGAGATAGTTGGCCATGACGAGCTCGTCACCTCCGGCCGCCAGGATGGCGGTCGAGTAAATGGACAGGAACTCGTCCGGGTTCTTGGTCCCGTCGAAGCGTTCTATCAGCGACGGTTTGAACCGAGCCCGGCAGCCGCCTGCGAAGGTCGTCCGAATAGGCGCCGCCGTAAGGCCGGATCGCGGCGCTACGGTCGTGGTCGCCGCCGACCAAGTCCCTGCTGCTGCCAGACTCGGAGTCGAGGCTCCTCCGGCGATCCGCCCTGCCACGACCGGGCGCGTGCTCGAAAGTCGCCCGGCAGTAACGCAGCGATCTCGACCTGCGGCGCTGGCGCAACATCCGGAGGGACCCGCGATCCATCAGCGGCCGCGGAGCCGTGGAGCTGATCCGTGTCGGCCCTTGCCGCCGGAGCCCTCGGGGACGGCGGCGAGACAGGTCAAGGCTCGCCGGGATTGCGACGACGAGCGCGCTTCGCAGAGGCGGCGTCTTCGAAAGTCGTCGGTGGCGGTGCGATGAGCTCATTGTCGCTTCTCGGTGTGGCTCTCCCGGCCGCGGCCTGGTGCGGCGATGGCGACCTCGGATGCAGCCGTCGAGCTCTTCGGCCAACGCCCGGCCAAAGAGTTCCGACCTCACCCTATCAAGGTCGGCCATGACCCGGGCGATAGCGCGAAGGCTCTCCCCCGAAGGAGGGAGCCCGGGGTTTCCGGACGACGCTACCGTTTTATTTGGTGCTCGCGGGAGAGCGATTATTGCTCGTTGATGGCAACCTCCACCATTCGGCGGCGTCTTCGGGGTTGCGGATCACGGTCATCCGCAGCAGTGACACCGGCTGATGCGCCCGCCGCCAAGGCGTGCGGTTCGAGGCGGCGGCGAGGGTGAAACGAGGGCGTGGAGTCGAGTCCGCGTCGTGTCGTGCCGTTGAACGTGTGTTGATGAAGCGCGCCATGCTCCCAAGACCTAGTGATTTCCCTGCGAAAGAGCAAAGCCAATCGGGCCCCACGGTGGGCGCCAGCTGTCGACGACCGGGATCGCCGACCGCAGAAATGAAACGGGGGTTTAAGTGATTAGGGACCCGGATCGGGCTTGGCTCAAACGAGGGGGACAAGTCGTAATCGTCGAAGGTCGAAGCTAGGCGATAACGAGCATGAGACAGGGGTTTATACTGGTTCGAGCCCGGCGTAATAGCTCTATCTCGATGCGCCTTGCGGCGGTGTTCTTTTCTATTGATTGAGTACAGTGGGGTGTTTACAGCTTAAGCTCGACAGTGGCTATGGCTAATGCTCAAGCTCTTGGGGTGTATCCCCTGAGTTCGTGGACTTCGCGTCTCTTTAAAGACTGTGCTTCCATGGCCTTCACACCTCCCTTGCACGCAACGGACGGGAGAGATTCCCGGGAAGTGGCCTTCATGCACGTTGAGGGCAGGCAGTAACCGCCTCCGGACTTGCTGCACGTACCTGCGCCTGCCTCATGACCCGCTCCTTGAGCAACCGCCGGTCAAACGCTTGATCCGAAATCCAAGGGCAGACAACGGCACCTAGACAGAGCCCTCGGCCCGAGGTCGAAGCGGGCGTGCTCGAGGCCAACGCGCTCTAGGTCGGCGCCTTGGCCAAGCACCTGTGTCGTGGTCAAGGCCGCCCGAGCAGGGGTCCGTTGACCGTGTTTCGACCGGTCAAAGGACGCCCAGCCCTCGTCATATATGGAATTGGAGGATGGCTTCACTCATCACCACTTAACACCACACAAACTGATATGGTGAAGATGAGATTCAGAACTCATCCGAGTTGGCACTTGTAGTAGGAAAATTGCTGCATCAAACAGGACTCACTTCTTCTTTTGAGTATCATCTAATGAAGGAAAAAAGTACAAACATAAGTACAAGTCATATTTGCATATATAACAAATGCAAGTACCATTATCTAATCAAAAAGGAAGATAACCAAAGGCACGAAACAGCGATCAACCGCCCAAACAGACGTGAGTACCAACTAGGCAACTATCAACTAAACAGGAATATATACACTTTGTGAACAAGACAAAAATAGGTAGATAGCATATGTGAAAAATGATTGTTGAGAAAACCATAAATCACTTGGCAATTAAAACTCAACTGCACATTCTTCTCAAGTTGGTCTAGCAGGAAACAATTCAGAAAAGTAATACAACCTAGTCCAACACTAATCCAACATTCCATTTTCTGCTCCTGCCAACATTTACACATCAGCTGTACAAACACTACCATACACGAAAGCTCCATACAAAAAGTAAAAGAAACAAATAAATAAGTTTCATGTTATCAAGCTTAACCCAACTGCCCACTTTATACTACAGCCATGAGATGCATTCATCGGACCATTCCCAGACTAGAACAAATCCTTCTCAGTTATGCTTATGAGTGTAGACTAAAATGTCAAGAGAGTGCTAGAGTTGCTATCCTACAACACAACATTAACCAAGAGTGCCACCTACTGTATATATGATGTCCAAGCATCCAATAATTTACAGCCTCGAGTTGATTTTACACTACAAGATGAAGTGATTTGACACTAAGTTGTATTCCGGAAATGTGCAAGCCCATACGTTTCAGCTTCAGAAAGAATTTAAGCCTCTGATGGGCATCCAGTGATTTGGTGCAACCAGAAACAAGTATATTCCTCTATGCGTTTTTCCAATACAGCGGAACGAAGAAGCGGAAATTGATTGTGTTTACAGAGTAGCTTCCCCTTACAACTCTTCCTCATCTGAAGCGTGAGCTGAAGGCGCAATTTCTTCCGGAGAATGTCTCGCATTGAGAAGGGAGTATAACTGAAACTCAAGAAAATAGAAGAAAAGGGGTCACTCACTCTTGAGCTCCTCGACCTGCTCGGGGGTGAGCTTTGCAGAGAATCCGCTGGCAGCATGCTTGTAGTGGTAGAGCACGGTGTCCTTGGCCTTCTCCTCGCTGCCAAAAAAAAAAGGTCCTCAGATCAGCAAATTTCCATACAATCCAACACCAACAAGGCAAATTAGAGCTAATCGAGCCCCTAAAGGCCAAATTTCTGCCAACAAACACCACCAGACGGCGCAAATCAGAGCCGACCGGCCGGCGATTCGGTTCGACTCTACCTGCCGAGGACGGGGGCGAGGTTGCGGATGTGAAACTACTCGGGGTCGGCGTTCTCGGGGCGGTCCACGTAGACGATGTGCACGGCCGCCTCCTGCGCCGCCGCGGGCGGCGCCTGCTTCGGCTCAGCCGCCATGGCGATCTCGACGAGGGAGCTTGCCAACGCTGCTGCGAGGAGGAAGAGGATCAGGAGGGAGCTGCTATTGCTAAGGAGACGCGTGAGGTCGTGAGGGGAGGGGACGACGAGGGGAATCGGAAAACGCAGGCTGAGGAGCGGTAACGAGATTCTGAGGGGCGGTATGTGTTTGCGCTGTGAACCGTTACGGGCTCGGCCAACCAAACGTGAACAAAAGTATTCGATAGCGCTGGGAAGTGTTACAGACTAAAAATCACCGAACCAAACAGCTTCTTAGAGTTTAGATGTGTGCTGGAGTTCAGACTGACTCTAGACGTGTGCTGGCGGGAGCTAGCCCTGTTTGTCAACCAGTGCAAACATTCTCCAAAAGGGCGATGATAATAACCGAAACTATACACAGAAGCATAGAACATGATCAAAACATACACCTATGGGTCCAAATATAAAATATTATTTTGCAACAAACATAAATAGAAGGTGAACTTTAAGTAACTCACTTTACTCATTAGTGATACAAAAAGTTCAGCAACAGATTCTTTATTTCTGCTCCCAAACCCCTCGAATCGTGAGACTTTCCTCTGAATACTTGCAAAGTCTGAACCATCTGCAAGAGATCAGAGACTATCAAGAAAGATCCTAGAAAATGTTACAAAAAAAGAATGACGAGTACTTAAATAGAGGGACTAATTTACGAGTACTTTAATAGAGGGACTAACTTTCAATAACACAAAGAACACAGGTAATATTGGAGGACGCTGGGTCTGCACTCCACATTGTACCATTAGTAGGTGCATTTATTTTCTCTTTGTTCAAATAGAAAAAAGAGTAAGTTAACTGACAGCCTGTACATTCAGGCTGTGAACCTCTAATGAAAATTCCATAAGAATAGTAAGGCTACTATTCGAACAACTCAGGTACAGGCTGTGAGCTTCTAATGGAAATTCCATAAGAATAGTGAAGCTACTGTTCAAACTACTCATGATTATAAGTTAGACAGTAAATTGAACCAATGCAACAGACTCCTTTTACCTGTAAATGGAAAAAAGAGAGAATCGCCATAGAGCTCACTGTTCGATCTTTGGGGTAATTAACATCAAGTGCCTTAGCCCAGAACTTCATCTGCATAATAACAATAGTTGTTGTCATATCTTTTAGATAGATCACTTTATGGGGAGTTTCATGTTAATCAAATTCTCCATCAAAACTGTGGCGACCCGCATAATTAACTCAGGGTAAAGACAGTAACACTGCTATTACACCAAGAGAATTACAGAATATCAGCAAAGTAGCTAACAAAATATCGAGCGTCCGATACTTTATCAGTTACTATACCATGTTTAGAGTATTGCAGCTTTCGGCGTACTTTACGCCAGGGTACCCTCTCCGCCGCAAATAAGTAAGACCACGTGGCAGCCTGGTGAGCTGACGGACGATCAGGCCCCACTCGCCAGGCGAGGAGCCCACGTGGTGGCCTGACGAGCTGGCGGGCAATCAGGCCCCACTCGCCAGGCGGGTGGCCCAAGTGGCGGCCTTTGCGGCGGGCTATCATGCCTCGCCGGGCGCCGCCCGTGGCGGCTTTGGCCTTGTGAGTGGCGATCATGCCCCTTTCGCGGGCGTTAGCCTCGGGCGCTTTGGCGGCAGTGGGCGTCGAGCCCGCTGCCGGTGTGGGCCCGTGGCGGCTGGTGGCAGTGGGCGATCAAGCCTGCTGCATGGGCGTCGGCCCCCGTGGAGGCCTGGCCACGCGGGCGACCAAAGGAATGAAAAGAAGGCTTCGCCTCGGAGTCTCCTTCCCCCTGGCACGTTGTGTCAGGACCATTGATTGCGAGGAATTCTATGGTCGACATGACGACAGCCCATCCCTCTGACGCCTCACACCAAACCCGTCGTAGGAACATCACATCCTGGGCGGACCGGGCGATGCCACGCACCGACATTAAATGGGGTTTGAAGGATAAAGCTATAGTAATGGGTGTAAAAAATGAGTCGTGGTTCAATATGATAAGACCACAGTGATGGGTGTAATAAATGACTCATAGATCAGTATGATGTCACCTTCCTACCTGCCCGAGCCTGCCCACTCTATATAAGGGAGCTCTGATGCATGAGGAATGGAATCCGATCCGGAGCCAAGATAGATAGACTTGGCAAGGAGGAGTCGGAAGACTTAGCGAAAAAAGAGCAGAACAAACTGAAAGAACCATTGTAATCGCCTCCACACTTCATCAACAAAGATTTAGCAGGACGTATGGCTGTTACCCATGCTGGGGGCCCGAACCTGGGTACATTGTTGTGTTCCTTGATCTGTTGATCCCCGGAATCCCTCGCGCGAGAGTCATTAGGGTTTCCAACTACGAAGATGCCCTCTACCTGTGAGACCCCAGATTTACCATCCGGAATCTCCTGTGTATTTCTGTACTAGTCCCAGATTAGTTGCTAGTACACACAGTGAAGCAGTGATAATCATAACCGTAACGAGCGAAGTAATAGCATAAATATAAAGTACCGACCACATAGCTATTTATTACATCTCCCGTTACACGACCGAGTTCACAAAGAACGAAATAATAACAAAAGATAAAACCCAAAAGACACCACAGTGCATTTACTAGGGCGCAGCTAGTTATCTGGTGATCTTCATCAAACTCCTCAGTATAGAACTCATTGTCTTCAAGCGCATCCTGGTAATTTTCGATGACAAATTTTGTGAAGCATGTGAGTACAAACGTACTCCACAAGTCTGGGAAAATGCAACATGTAGGGCTTTCCAAGGAAAGGCTTAATAGGGTTCTTTTGCATAAAGCCAAGTTTCATCAAACCATACTTAATAATAATTTTCACAAAGCACATTTTAAACAATTATTTTAACAATTGAAATTTTTAATATTCTAGTGAAGATTCTATCCACCATCACTAATATAAAGGCTCTATCTGTCATATTTAAAAGATTAAGGTAAACCAACTCATGACTCCATCCGTCATGATCAAAACAGATTCCATCTACCTGATTGGCTCAATCCGCCAAATAAACATTCGAGAGTTCCAACCACTCCCGAATCCTAAAACAAAACATCAGTTATTTTTAAAACTAAAACCAAGTCTACCAGTATGAAAGCATTCTTCGCTTTGCCTTTGACCGTAGGTACGGCTATTCGAATAGTTTTAACTTTGCAGAGGTGTACAACTTTACCCACAAGACATGATCATCTCTTTAGTGCCACGCGATTAACACACTTCCTTTGGTGTGCCGACAGAGATCATGACAAGGCCTTTACAATGTATACACCTAACCCGACTCACCTTACCGAGGTTTCACCGCTATTAGGGTTCCATCTCAACTTGATAGAAGCCCCTCTTGCGCCGTGTGGGAAAATACGACTTGCCTCCATCCGCACCCACATTCCACCATCTGGTGAGTCTAAGTTAGGTTTCTACAAATTATTCAGCCAGGTCAGAGCCTATATTGACGTGTGGTTGCACGGTAATGCTTAGAATGAATAGTCATAAGCGTTGGTCCTTAAATTGATTAGGCGGCTTTCACAAACCAAAACCAGTGCTCCATCCGCACCCACCCGACAAACCATTCCACCCCAATCTAAACCATTTTTGTTTTATTTTTATTTTGCAATCACAGCAGCAATCACCTTGCTACAATTTTTATAAAACATGTTTCAACAACATTTAGAATTTAACCCACCCTAGGCATTTTTAATCAACATCAATCCTAAGCATAGTCTAATGTACTAAACAAGGTTAATCACATGATACATGATTTCATGATCAAATCTTAAGGTTACAAAAGCATGGTAATCAAACAGCAAGAATGTCATTTCGAAATGGGTATAACTACATCCTATATTTTAACATCATCATTTTATATAAATAGCCATGCAAGCTATAAACTTTTTATAAAACAGATGCAAACAATGGGATCAACGTGCGTCAGGGAGACTTGCCTTCATCGACAAAGTGCGTTAAGTTGTTCTGATGGTCTTCTCCTTCGTCGGCAACGACGACCGCTTCTTCGACTACGCGCAAAACGAAGCACAAAAAAAATAAAATAAAATAAAAAGAAACTAAAAATTATAATAAAAATACTAACAGATAGAGGATGAATTTAGATGAATTTAGAAATTTGAATCACTCGATTCAGAGTTACGACGGAAGAGATATAAGCGTTTGAATTCTCAAAATCCTGAAAATTGGAAAACCGAGGAATATTTCAGAATCTTTCTTTTTCCCCATTTTCTGATTTTCTTGTCTCTCTTCCATGTGGGCCCCAAGCGTCATTGAGTCTTGCCTTCTTCTCCAAGTGCCTAAACAGAGAAATGCCAGGAGCAGTAGCGCCAATGGAAGAGCCGGCCAACAGGTAGAGAGGGAGCTTCACGGCCAAATAGGGAGGCGGCGGCCGTCTGGCAGCAGCCGGTGCTGGCGGAGGGTGGCGGTGGGCGGCCAGGGTGATGGCGCAGGGGCACGGCGTGGCCAAAGAAGCGGGGCGACACAGCCTAGGGCGCGGGCGTAGCGCATGGCGGCAGAAGACGGTGGCGACCGGTGTCGGGGGCGGCACGGCGACGTGGAGCATATGAGCACGGTGGCCGGTGGCGAGAAGAACCGAGGCAGCGGCAACGGCGAAGAAAAATCAACGTTCAAAATCGGGCCAACGGCACGACGACCAAATTCACCCGAAACAACAAAATTTCTCGAAATCGAAAGGAGCACGGGGTTTGCATCAAGGGGAGTCTATGGGTGCAAGGAATTGAATTGGTTAGTACCCAAACGGAAGAAATCGACGACGAACAGAACGACGGCCGATGATGAACAAACTCGAAATCCGGGGTTAAACTGCAACGAAAATCAAATCCGATTGAATGGTTATGTTCATGGAAGCAAGGGGCACAATGTGACGCTGTTGATTTACCTAGAAACTCACCGGAGCAAAAGATGGCTCGCCGGTGTCTTTGGAGTGCGTCGGGCATCGGGTTTTCTTGAATTTTGGGAAGGGAAACGGCGCTGGACCGACGGGGCAAGGTGAGTACGGGATGGAGGACACCGGGACAACAATTTGAGAAGTGGAAACTCATCGTTTCGTGGAGAAACGGCCGAGTTATTGATGTTTGAGTGCATTTCGGTTTCTACTCAATTAATCCAATTCCGGCGGGTTAAAGGATGAATGGTCATGGCGAATGGAATCTCCTCGTCTCCCTCCTCGCAACGGATCCATCCACGCATAATTTGGACGAGTTATGAGGGAGTTATGATGATTTGAATTTGGAAAGCCATGGAAGGAAAAAGAAACATGTTCTCTGGAAGTGGCTGGCTGGAGGTGGAAGAAGCATGAACAGTGATGCCATGTGTCACCTCCTCATTGGTCCATGAATAGTGTTTCAACAAAGCGCGCGGGATAAAATAGTAAAAAGTGTTTAAAAATCCTGGAAAAATTCCTAAAAATATTAGAGAATATTTGCAACCCAGTAAAATTGGTTTCACTGAATTGAGATGAATTTTGGAATTCAGACAATTCCGAGATGAATATACTGAATTTGATGAAAGGCCACGAGAGATAAAATAGCAAAGAGATTCCAAAAATCTTGAGAAAATTCCTAAAAATATTTTGGAATATTTTGGATCCTAATGCAATAGGTTTCGGGATTTTTGGAGCATTTTGAAATGTAGGTGAAATTTCGAGTAAGAATCGAAATTCCGAATTCCGACTTTTGCGAACAGTGATGGAACGAATTCCGATTTTTGGAAGGATATGGATGCCAGGTTAAATATAACACCGATGAAAAACCAAATTTTAAAATTAATTAATTTTAAATTAGCTTTAGGCAAAAGACCGAAATTAGTTTAACTCGTGAAGATAATCCATGACGGTCTTGCCACCTTGCTTTAATGCGAGAAATTCACGCTTCTTCCTTGCCATAACGCCTGCGGGAACATAAGCCTCGTGAAAAGCCGCGCGAAACTCCACCCAAGTGATGACATGATCGGCGGTGCATGGCGGTATATTTGTCCCACCATGCGCCGCCGCACCATCGAGTTGATGTGAGCGAAGAGGACCTTTTCATGGTCTGGCATTGAGCGATGGCCAGCTTGCGCTCAATAGTCCGGCCAATCGTCGGCCTCGAGTGGATCCGCCTGACGGAGAATGTTGGCGGCCTTGCGAAGAAACTTCGCCGAGTCCGTGGCCGCGTGATGTCTGCTCCTCGGCTCCTCGAAAAGGGGTGGGGCATAGGCCGTGTTACAGGCGTCTGCTGCAGGATTAAGGTTTGATCTTGCCAGTTTTGCTCAATCAAAGCGAGGACTTGAGCCATGGTAGGAGGGGGTGGAAGTTCCTCCTCCACGCGAGGGTGGTGCTGATTTTGGCGATGTGAGGACTCCGGGTGGTCAGGAGTGACCCCCTGAGTTGGATCCTCAGTTGCTTGGGAGCCGGTGGATTGCAGCCTCGCCTCACGCTGAGATTGGGAATGAGTGGAAACTCCCGCCATCTGTTGCCAAAACCAAGTTAGCAACAAGTAGCAGAAGAGCCACAACAACGCCGAACTAGAGTATCCGGACAGCAAGTCATACAAATTTAAATTCTACATGTATGCAGCAAGAAAACATGCACCAATTCCAGAAGACATCAAAATGAGAAGGCTCTTAAGCCACAACATCACCCATGAAAGAAAATAACAAGATTCCGATACATTAACACAAGTTCGCAACCCGTAGGTCAAAAGCGATAACTAGGGGTGACAAGTCCAAATATAAGAGCTAGCATAGGTTCATAAGGTAGCCTATTACATCAATTAAATCAGTTCAACTCATCTCTACTTGCCCTCCACTATGAGCTTGACCGGGACAACTCAAATGTCTCTAAGGAATCCTTGGGGAAACACTTCCAAAAGATGGTATCCCGGTGATCCGGTGTCTTCGGGGTCCAAAGGGTTAGCGAGACACTGTGGTGATCCTATATAGAACCTAGGTGCCCCTGGAGTCTCCTGGACACGCCGGCGCATCACATTTCCCGAGTTGATGCGCGCGTTGTTGCGCACAACGTCTTGGGTCTCTATCCCCGGCACAAGCGGAAACTGAAAGACGGGTGGGGCTACATCGTGTGGTGTCGTGGAGTTGCGCCCACACAATATGTCCCATGGCACCAAGTTAATCTGGACAAATTGGTGAAGATGCCCTTGTGCCGCGTGAAGTCGGGCACGAGTCTCCCATAGCTCATGGACAATGCAACGATTAGCCCAGTCCAAGGCACGGACCAAGCCCGACAACTGGCGAATAGAAGAGTCTTCTCCCATCTCAATTTCAGCAACACTGTTGACCTCGTCCGTCGGTCCTCGTTGTGGGAAATATTGATACGGAGGTAAAGTCAGCTCCCACAAGTCATGATGGAGATGGCACATGGCAACATACGCCACCTCTTGGATAGCCATTCCTACGGACGTCCCCCTCACTCGAAAGTGATAGGGAATGCTCCCCGTCACCATCCTAGCGATGATGTGAACCGTGGCAGTGTACATCTTCAATCCGGGTCCTATGGCACGACCGTAAACCGCGTACTCTGGTGCATAAGTGAAATTAGCCCTCCACAGCATATCCCTCAGGAGGGAAGGATAACCCTCCACATCTTCAGCGCGGGTGACTAGAACCAATGGCCCAAAACTCATCTGTCACGTTGAAAAGGATAAGAGGAGTTAGAAACTTGTTTGCACAATCAAATGAACATAAGGGTAAGATATAGAACTAAGAGGGGTAAGAAATAAAGGAATTGCACAATGTTATCAGTTCTGAAATTATTTGATAGCAAAATAGTTTTTGACTCAAAGCATACTAGTTAGAGGATGCGTGATAGCATGGCCGTTCTAACCTACAGTCAATATGGCTCTGATACCAAGCCTGTGGGGAACCGTTCCTGGGACTCCACTGATTCACCCAATTGCGCAGTACATCTCAAGTGAATCAAGGGAACCTCGAGCGTTCCACTATTATACCCGTGTTGGTCCAAGGATAGTTCGCCAACACAAGCATTCTCATCCAACAGTTGACATCACAACACATACACAATTATCGAAAGCATAAACGTTATTACATTCCAAAAGTAGGACTGCTATCCATAACGACATATTTAGAGTTATTACATTAAGTAGCAGTGGAAATCATAAGATAAACAACAAAAGGGCCAGCATGGCATGCCCCCAAACCCTCGGGCAACCAATGGGGCAAGAACGGCGACTAAACATTAGAATTGTAAATCGCCCTAGTAAAGTCCTCGGCGGCGGTGCCTCATCCTCACCTGCAGCAAGTGGATAATCCGATTGAGTACAAAGAGTGTACTCGCACAATAATATACATTGCATGTTGATTTCTAGCTACATGTGGTTGCTACATCAAAGGAAGGCAAAATGGCAATTTCAACATAAAGCAATGTTTGGAGTAAATCGTAGACATGTATAGATTGAAAAGAATTGCATTTCGTAAACATTTGCAAGATCGAATACATAATATAACATCATCATAATCATGTTCATATCATGCCTTCAAGCATTCTCCGAACCATGAGTTCCATCGCTCATGTTCGACTACACAAACAAGTACTCCAATACTTGTGTCTCTTTTCCCACTCCCATCCCATTCCTACCAAGTCCTTAATACTCGTCCAGTGACTGACAGTTCAAGTGATCGTCCTTAACCATGGACGTGGCTATTCGAATAGTTTAAACTCTGCAGAGGTACGACTTTACCCACACGACACGCCACACTCGTAAGCCAAGCTATTAACACATTTCCTTAGATGTGTCGGCCGAGGTGAACGTGACAAACCATTTTCCAGTATGTATGGTAGTGTATCTAAACCATCCGGATGACTGTGACCCTTGATCCCGCGTGCCCAGTGCTCGTTGTGTGTGGATCAAGGAGTACACCCGTTGTTGGACATCCCCAACTCAACAAAGTTCGAGGAACTCCGAGGACATTCCTTGGCGCTCCACTAAGCCCAAGGAATTCCGGCGGTCATTCCTTGACGCTCAACTAAGCTCAAGGAATCCCGAGTGCACATGGTTTACATAACCTAACACTACATAAGTACTTGGTTACGCCGGTCTCATAAACGGCATGTGGTTCGCACGATAGTTACTCAAAGAGACGTCACCAGGATTCAATCCTTAAGGTCCTTAACCAATATCTCTACTCATTAACCAACATTTGAAACCATCATCATCATAATAATTCTCAATCATTGCGACCAATGGACTAAGTCCATCTATCGCGGTTTCTAACGATGTTCTAAGCACGGCTAAGTAATTCGTACGAACCCATATAATAAGAATAAACCCTCCTCCTAGGGCGACAATAGAACACGAAAGGAACATGGCAAGGGGATAACATCACAATGTGGCAATAGCTAAAAATTCTACCCAATCATAATTGTAATTGAAAGTAAGCACGCAATTGGTAAAATAATTCTAAAAATGTAAATTTCAATTAGTAGGAGCAATCATGGTCAAGGAGTAAGGTAGTGCCTTGCTGCTCGTTCTTGACTTCAAAAGCGTAGTCGTACTCGGGAGTGCCTTCCGAAGTGTCAATACCTAACGAGAAAATCCAAATCCATAAACACCAAATCAAGAACTCCAACGGTGCACATGATTAAAAGATGCATGAAATGCTCATGATACGTAGTACTAATAATAGTAGGAAAATACGAATTGAGTTTTGCGTCAAAAGTTCAAGTCCAAGGCCATTTTTTTATTGAAATATGTTCGGAGTATCCGGGTGTTAACCCCGGAGTGTCCGGGTTGACCCTCTCGGTCTGCCCTATCCGGAGTATCTGGACAAAACCCCGGAGTGTCCGGGTTGGCCCTCTCGGTATGGCGAGTTCTGGCATATCCGGACTGTCCGGATGAAATCCCCGGAGTGTCCGGATGAAATCCCCGGAGTATCCGGATGAAATGCCCAGACTATCCGGCCGACCTGATCTGTTTCAAAATGGCTATTTGTCTATTGGGTGCTTTACTTCATAGCAATGTACTAGGACTTCAAAAGGGTGGACTAGGGTGGGATCTTACCACTATGGGGTTTCTTCTCACGTGGTGATGGTTGGTTTCGCGAGGAAATGACAAAAGGTGTCGCAATGCGGTTCTCATGTTCGTCTCCTCCTAGCTCGTGTGAGCGGCGATGACCTCACTTGCTCGTGCTTGCAAACAACCAACCTTCCTCCTCAAGATTCCATGCGACATGCGTAACCCGATTCAAGGTGTGATGATGGATTCCATGAAGAAGGAAGAAATGAGTCACAATGACCAAAATTTTCAGAACATGGATGAATGAAAATCGATTACCACTCACCCAAAACTTGGTGCCTCAAGAATCCATTTGGATGGATTTGAAGCTCTTGATCTTAGCTTCAAGGTGGTATGACATGCACAAGCTCAAACTCAAAACTTGAGTGGATTTGTGGGGGAGAATGGCAAGGTGTTGGAGGAAGAGTTCTTGCTGTTTTCTGGTTTTGGGGCTGAGCAAATGAGCAGTAGGGGAGGAGAAAACAAGGTGGAGAACCTTATATATGGCTGCCCATTCATGCCTTACATGTGGGGCTAGGTCCCACATGTCATAGGGTGAGAAAAGGGGTGGGTATGAGTGATTGGGGTGAGAAAAGGCATGGAGGGGATGTGCAGCCTCAAGTTTCTATGCAAGGTAGGACCCATGTGTCATTGATGGGTTAGGTAAGTGGGTAAAGGTGAGTAAAGTGAAAAATGGTATGTTAGGTATGTGCAGCCTACTCTTCTTTCTCTTATGAACATGGCCCACATGTCATTGACTAAGGTGAAATAACATGTGTGCAGTTTTGAAAAATGATTGTTAGGATTTTGTTACTCTCCTTTATGCAAGATGAATGTCCTAACACTTGTATGATTATAATTAAATGAGGATGTAATGACATGATGGAAGACGTCAGCATGACAAACCTCTCTAGGCCTTTGCAAGCATCTGAACTTATAGCCAGGTATGGTGGATTGCCAATGGCTTTCTGTAGCTGCTGCATAAACCATGTCCAACTATCAGTGGTCTCGGCATCAAAAAATCCAAAAGCCACCGGAAACATCCAATTGTGTCCATCTAAGGCAGTGGCTGAAGGTAGGTGGCCATTCCATCTACCATTGAGAGCTGTGGAATCAATACTCAAATATGGCCTACAACCATTTAGGAATCCATCTATGCTTGCTTTGAAGCAGCAGAAGAATCTGTGGAAATATGTACCATCTTCTTGCTCTTGTACACCTATCTCTACAACACTGCCAGGCATTCTTAGCTCTACCTCTGCCTTGAAGTTGTAGAAATATACAAAACTTTCTTCCCATGTGCCAAAAATGTGCTCAGCAGCCTTCTGCCTACTAGCCCACACCGTTGAATATCCTAGTGTAACATTGTATTTCTCCTCTAACTCATCTTTCAATTGTTTTGCACCCTTGTTTGGATCCTTTTTAATATTGGGATTGCCTTCTCTGCTACCCAATTAAATGTTGCCATCTTGGTCCTCACTCGGCCAGTGGATGAACAAAAATGTTCTCCCTTATTCCGTGTAACCTACACATACAAACACAAGGTTACATTGCATATATTTGAACCAAAGTTGAAATAGAGTTTACTAATTTTTTTACAAAATTGATAAAAGCTACAAAAGTTAACAAATAGTACCCTGACATGCTTCCCATCCTGCATCAACCTTGCAACAATTGCCCAGGAACAACCATTAGCAGTGCAAAACCCCCTAAACCTATCTTTGCATGATTTCTCTGTTCTCGGCTCAAATTGCCCTTTATAGCATCTTTGCCTAGCTTCACGCCTACTGAATTCATTCATACTAGCATATGTGCTCCCAACTGCCATTGGACTAATGCTTACCTCTCCTCAATTTAGATTTTTACAGAAATTAGGTTTTTAGTTTTCTTTCACAGTTGGTTATTTTAGTTATGAAAATTGCTACTACCGCCCGTATATAATACAGACTTAGATTTCATAGACTCCAGAAATACATGAATACATGATTTTACTCTACGCAGGTTTGTATCATTTTACCCATAGTGATCCCATTCTGTGAGGCCCTAGAATGTTTATTACTAATCCTGTGTGGTCTAACGGGTTCAGTTCTGATCTTGAAATTATAGAGTATTAATTCCATGGCAATTAATTAGACAGTGTTTTATACCGCCCAACCTTTTTTGAACTACTGTGAGTTATTAACTTGGCACATTTTAATGTAGCATATTTTAAGTTACAACAATTTTTGATCCCTGCATTTCAATTTGGCACCAAACTTTATTTTAGTGAGGTATTAAAATAGCCATTTTTAATTATTACAGGAATGCAGATTTTATATATACCTTTTATTTAATGATTTGCGGTTATTTACAATCTTTGGATTTGTAGGTGTACCGTGAGATAGTTAATTAAACTAAACATGGTTCGTGGCAACCGAAATTATTTTTCTTTTTCTTTTCTCTTCTTCCCTCTTTTCCTACTCTCCTTTCTTTTCTTTTCTTCTGCTGATAGGCTCCTGGCTCTCCTCGGTCTCTCCTCCTTCTCTGGGCTGAACTGCTCTCAGCCTCTCGGTTCTCTCAGTTCTTCTTCCTCTCCCACCCGATCTGACTCTCACTCTACTTCCCCCTTCAGTTCCCACACTTGCCATAGAAAATCCAATGCATTGTTATCCCTTCAGATCCCAAGGAGCACAGTAATAATTAGCTTCGAAGAGTGCAGTAGATATAAATATAAAGAACTGTTTATCCCTTAAGGTCCCACACTATAGAAAATCCAATGCATTGCTATCCCTTCAGTTCTCAAGGAGCACAGCAATAATTACAAGAGAGCAGTAGAGATAAATATAAAGCACTAGGCTACAGCCAACCTACTCTTTCATCCTTATCTCCTCTCTAAGCCCAAGCCAAGTTCTTCCCCTTGCTCTCTCCCTCACCCACTCCTCTGTCCAGCATCTGCAGCAGCGGCGGAGCTCCCTTATTGCGACTAGTGGCCGACGCGCTAGGGCACTTCATCCCGACTGGGGCTTCCCACCATTTATCCCTTCTCGCAGCACCCAATTGTCTTGCCTGAGCACGCCTGGCGATGCTTGGACGTGTAGGTGTAGGTGACCGCCTTTCCCCAGCCAGGGAAGGCCAGGGGCTATGGAGGGCGGTTTCCAACAATCGGACGTAGGGATGGCAATCGGGTGCGGCGGGTACGGGTAGTACTCGCCCATACCCATACCCGCGAACCAAAATCTCCCCCACGGGTATACCCGCGAAGGGTCGAGGGCGAAAAATCTCGCCATATACCAGTTACCACGGTACCGATACCACGGGTATACCCGTTTACCCACCACCATCAACAATTTTTCCAACCAAATGGTACTAGAAGCTAATGAGTTATGATACTAATACAATCTTTTTGATGAAGTTATAGCTATTAGCAACATTCTATAGATTAAAGAATGATTATCAATTATTCAAAATTTCAAATGTACATAAGAATAATAATCAAAATAATATATGTAGACAAATAATACACATATGGTCAAGTTCAACGATTACTGAAATGAGATACTACAAATTGGGGATCGAGAGGCCAATTGGGCGTCTGTTTTAGCCCGTATGTCAATAGAAGGTGGCGGTGTGTCGAGGCGGAACAGTGCGGTGAAGCTCCCCCATACCCATACCCGTTTACCCGTCGGGTAGAGTTTGGCCCCCATAAACATACCCGCGGGTAATAAAAGAGGAACATACCCACCTCCATTAGGGTTTTTACCCGCGGGCACACGGGTAATCGGGTAAGATTGCCATCCCTAATCGGACGCCTAGACAGAACCTTGACAACAATGCTCTCAAGCATCTTGTCACAGACTCACAAGTCCAACACATATCGAACATGAACAATTTGCTGAACGATTCTATTAAGCATTTCAGGGTAAGATTAGTATATATCACCACTTTGTAGGGTATTTCTAACAGTTTGGCTTTCGCGGGGTAAATCCAGATTGAGGGTTGTTGCAGGAGAAAATATGAAACTCAGTGTAGACGTCAATCTAAGGTAAATAAAGCATATACATTACACTTTTAAAGTTCCTTCAGAACAATTTTAATGTGCTCATAGCAGGGTTTTTGTGTCAGTATTTTTGTTAAAAAATATGATTTATTGTAGTGTCCATATTGTGTGATACCACTTTTGCCCGCACATGTTGGTGAAAGCTAGATATAGCGGATCAGATTCCTAAACTGCGTGACCACCTTCTCTAAAAACTACTTCTGCAGTCATGTTTTCTCAGATGAAATTTTATGGCCACTTCAAGATGACTTAATATGAAATTTTATGGCCACTTCAAGATGACTTAATACACTGTTTGCAGTTGTGGATCAGTCTATTAGTTCCAATCCTTAATTTTGCAAGTAAGACGAAACACAAATTAAGAATGCATATTTAACAAACTTGGGTGTACAATCAAAGATGAACGGATATACAAATGCTAGGAAAGATGTGAAGAAAATCTGCTTCAGACAATAATTACTGACGAGAAAGTAAACCTTTGCAAGCTTCCTAATAGCAGAAATCTTGTCCTTAAGAGAAAATTGACCCTTCATATCACTGTTAAAGTTAACAGAGAGGTCAAGATCACTTTTAGGTGTAAATAGATCCATTGTGAATGATCCAAATGCTTCCACAACTGAAAACCCTTTGTTTTTTTACCTGAAAGGAAGCATCAATCAAGAAACAGGCTACGCCATCATGCAAATTCAAAATATTCACATGGAAAAACAAGGCTTTACGAGTAAAAATGATACTAGTATCTGGCAAGAGTTGATAGATATGCAATTTTGAAGAACGCATGCTGGAGTTAACTGATCAACTACCACTCAGGAGAGGTTGACTGGCATGGAATTTAATATAATTAAACCAAATTTCAACCAAACACCCCTAATACAAACAGTCCATAGTTTTGTATGTTCAGATTTCAGAATGCACTCTCTTTTCCTTGATGCTCTATCCTGTACAATACGAAATTTGCTTTATGTGTTTTTCTACCATCAAAAGCATATGCATTTTCCTACTACAGTAGTGCGTAAGCTATCCATAAATGAGGTACATGGTGAAACCCTATTCTGCTACCACATATTCGTCTTTACTAACATTGACGGATGTTTAAAAGAATGAGGTGCACATGTTACTAAGTAATGTTTAAAAGAATGAGGTGCACATGTTACTTTTTTCGAAAAAGGAAGCTTTTATTAATCTCAAGAGCAATACATCGAGAAGATACAAGTTCTTGAAATTTCTTCCGGCTTCTGCTTAACAAGAAGCACACAGCCCAGCAAAACAAAAAAAAACAAAAGGGAAGGAAAAAAAGGAAAAAGGAACATCCACACACTCTAGTGATTGTCAATGCGAAGACTACACCGCCACCCATGTGCATGGGAGAAGAAATCCTTGGCCACCTGTGTCAACCGGAGCGCAGCATCCACCATACTAGCCCGCAAATCCAACTTCTGTAGCACGACCCAAGTACGTAACCAATGGGAAGTAGCATAGATAACCTGCAAAGGAGATGAATTGGATTTCTTATGGAAGACAATGTCATTTCTGTTTAACCAAATAGACCAACAAATGGTTGCGGCCCCTAGTAAAACAACATTTTTAATACCCTTCTCAAAACTACCTAGCCAACTGCCAAACATGTTAGAAACACTGAGAGGTCTAGCAATACCCAAAGCGAAATACAAGAAACTCCAGACCATACGAGCAAATCGACAAGTAAAGAACAAATGCTTAATCGTCTCCGTTTCGTGACAAAAGCAGCATTTTGTACTACCTTACCAATTGCGTTTGGCTAGATTGTCCTTAGTCAGAATAACCCCTCTTCGAAGATACCATAAAAACACTTTGATTTTCATTGGAGCTTTTAACTTCCATAAACGCTTATTTAGATTAGGAACATCACATTTCATCAACGCCAAGTAATGAGACTTCACTGAGAATTGCCCAGATGGACACAAATTCCAACGAAACTCGTCTTCCTCCTGTGTAAGATGTAAATTGGCGATGCGTGAAAGCAAATCATTCCACTCCACCAACTTAGGTCTAATCAATGATCTTCGCCAAGAAATATTTGGTTGAGGAGACCTGAGAACCTCGGCAATAGTTATGTATTTCTTCCTAGCAATACTATATAACCCAGGGTATTGATCTTTTAAAGCGCAGTTGCCAAGCCAGTTGTTACTAAGTAAAACTTGCATTATTGTTGGACTGCTTGTGAGGGCACCTGATTGCACATGTGCACATGATTTACAAGATAATAGGTGCTCTGCAACCATTCATAAATGAGATAATTTCTACTTGTATATATGTCGTAAATTTAAAATTTTAAATAGCTACCAGGCATCATCAACAATGATCGCAAGAGCACATTTTGAGAGCATAATTCCTTGGTCCAAATGATAACAGACAAAAAACATCTCTTACCAAAAGTCTCTTTAGCGATTTTGTCGAAGAAGTTGACCATAGTCGACAGGCTTTGGGCGCAACATAGCATCCATTTCTACTAAACCCTCTAGAGTAGGAAGCAGAGCAAGATGACAGGGTCAGTCAAGAACGCCTCTGACTCCAACTCGCAGCTTTCTGCATGCCGCATAGCGTTTCATGTAATCCAAAATTTAAATTACACAGTATCATTTACAACATAGATGGAAGTTACAAGTTATGGAGCTGAAACCACAATTACAGGGGGCAAGTATGGTAAGAAATATCTTCCCAACTGTTTGGGCATTGGCTTGCTCAGTTGAGACGTTACATTTGTGCTCTTTCAAAAAAAAAAAAAATACATTTGTACATATTCAGGAAGTCTAAAGAAGCGACAAAAAACAAGTGGCTACAGAATAGCTTGACCAAAGGAATACTAACTACACAACGAACCTACTATGGCTCATCAGTTTCTAAGAAAGGGGCAATTCTTTGCCATCTAAAGTTTGCATTATCCCTTATATAGCAGTCAATTATGTCGATGATATGTGAAACCGGACCCCACATATAAGTGAAACGATCATGGATTTTAGAAGATTCTAGTGGCATATAAGGAATTAACCCCCTAAGAAATGTAACGAGTGAATAGATGCTATTAGGACCACCTTTTTTAATGCAAAAGATGTAGCATACTGTCTGCCTGTACTTGACCATCCAAAAGGAGATTGAGAAATCAAGACAAAGGTGGAATAGAATTGGGATGTAGTTTCCTTTTTCCCCGGAGGCGAGGAAGGCTCTTTTCGAACTGCATGGCAGCAGATTATACTATTCCGTGTAATAATTTTGCACATTGAATCACATGGTTACATTCATTTCCAACATGGTCTACTCCATAATATATATATATATATATATATATATATATATGTGTGTGTGTGTGTGTGTGTGTGTGTGTGTCTATATATATATATATATGTGTGTGTATATATATATATATATGTGTGTATATATATATATGTGTGTGTGTATATATATATATATATATACACACACACATATACATGTATGTATATGTATACACATATACATGTATATATATATACATATACATCTACATATATACATATATATACATATACGTGTAGATATACATCTACATATGTACATATACGTGTATATATACATCTACATATGTGTGTGTGTATATAGAGAGAGAGAGAGGAAGGCTCTTTTGAATTGCATGGTATATAGAACATCCGGGATGAACATTGAATAAAAAAATTCGTTTGCTATGTTTGTGTTTGAGAGGAGCATTGAGGCGGGAAGTAACACATACAAGTGGAAGATGGATCATGAGTAATATACCTTGGGAATCCCATGAGATTGCCACGCTGGGCCTGAAGGATGCCACTGAAAAGAAAGTTACGTCACATTGCATCACAATAAAAGGAAAATTTCGGCCTCACCATAGCACATACAGCAATACATGACATGACAGCAATTTCTCATAGGAAGGAGAAAGTATATCATACCATCAAGAGAAGCATGGCGACCCGCCTATTTAACCCCGGATAATGACAGTTACACTTCCATTACTCCTGAGCTAAGTAAGCGAATCTCGGTTCAGTAGCTAGCAAAACATCGAGCATCCCGATGTTCTATTAGTTATTATACCGTATTCAGAGTATTGTAGCAGAACAATAATTAAAGACTGATTGTAAATATATTACAAACCAAGCCACGCAAAGCTATATGTCCATTTCATTAATTTTACATATGATCCCAAAACAACAAAAGGATATTACATAGATACTAATTACATCAAAAGACTGCTAAAGTCGAAGCACGGCTACTCATCCCTTCTAACCCTCCTGGCAGAACTCAGCTGCCTCGTCAAATCAACCAGACGCTTGAGCATCGGAACCATACTCTAGAAAAGAGGGATTTAGCAAGAGTGAGTACAAAAGGTACTTAGCAAGCATTAATAGAAAATGCAATAGATGATTTTCCCTCCCAACCAAATCCATCTACTGATCACCTTCCCTCAAAATACAGTTTTACACGAATTAAGTTTATTTTTAAAGGTTATTGATTTTAAATTTTAGAAAATGCTATTAACAATGTATATGAGACAGACTTAGCTTCCGTAGTCTCTAATCCAAGAGACTGGCTTGCATTCAAGAATTATCCTGTACAAGTTTATACCACTTTACCCATAGTGACACCCACAAAAGATGCTCCAGAACGTTTATCACTACTCCAGTATTAGATCTCCAACCCTGCACTCAAGTTGGGAACATCTCTCATGCTGCCCCACAACTCGCAGGTACAGTTGTATCATGCTACCGCAGCAACACTGATACACAACCTAAGGCTTTATCCATATATAGCCTGACAGAATCAACCGTAGATGATTTTGTGTTCGTCACTGGGACTCCCGGCATACCCAGCTTCACACTCCTAGTTATCTACGCTTACCCAATATGAAGATTCTATACCTTTATAGGACAACTTTTTCTAACCGATTTCACACACCATGGTTGGTACTGGTTTTACAGCTCATTGCCCAAGTGTTATTTGTTTAGACCTTATACTATAGCCTATGTAAAGTACCCCACCGGCCTACATCCTTCTCATCAGCATCCTCTACCAGCCATATTAAATATACACCAACAGCTCCATTCATTGGATGAGCCAGTCAAATTACCAATATCCAATTATCAATCCATCCATCCATTTTCCAATCCATTCTTTCCAACCGCATCCAGTTTAATACTTTCATTTGCAAAAATAAAGTTTCCCATGCAGTGATGATACAAGTAATTACATAAAAGCAGTAAAATCCTTTAATAAAGCATGATCAAAGGAAAAGCTTGCCTAAAATAAACCCGAAAGATTTGGCCTTGCTCGAAAACAAGTGCAGGCTTACTTAAGGGTTCTGTTTTGGTCCTGAAAATCAACTAGATTAATCTACAACATCTTAATTGAATGAGTTGCAATGTCCAACATTTCCAATAAATCAGTTTTATCATTTAACGAAAGTGATGTTCATTTTTATATGCCTTGCACTACATTGCTACCTTCTGATCTTTTATGCATCTAGTGCAACTACTGATGCTATTAATGGTATGCATGTAGGTAATCTATCCATTTTCAACTTTCCTTATTTCTCTTTTCTTTTCTCTTCTTTCCTTTTATTCTTTTTCTTACTTCTACTCTCTGCCATTTTTCTCTTGGTTTCACTGGCTGAAGCCATCTTCGGACTGAGCTATTGGGTTGTAGCCTCTCGGTTCATTTTCTACTGGACCAACTCCTCACCTCACTGGCTCGGCTGCTTCTTCCCTACTTCCTCCACTCAACGGCTACCTCCTTTGGCCGACGTCTCCTACTGTCGGCTACCACTTCCTACACTCGGCTGCTCCCCCAACCGAGCTGCTCCTCTCCTACCAACTTCTACTCCAAACGAAATCCCTCCTTCTTCCCCTCTACTTCTCCTCCTCTACCCAATGTCTTGGTTGGCGCCAACCTCTGGCTTTCCTGGTTGCTCGCTGCCTCTCTCTCTCTTGCTACTTCTCTGGCCAACTTCCTCTACTCATTCACCCGACTCCACCCTACCTCAGGTTCTCCTTCCTGGCCGAGTACTACTATTGGCTCTGCTACTCTCCTTCACCTCCTACTGCTACTACTCCGCTCCTCTATCCCCCCTGTGCTCCCTGAGCTACTCTTCCCCATGGCTTGGCTGGAGTTCAGATTGGCCTTAGGCCGAACCCTAGCTACTCTTGTTACCATTTTGCTACTTTTACTTTTTGGTACTTTGCTCTGTTGATTTGCTAGCTTCTGGAGGTGAGTTTTGTGCTAATTTTCAAAGGTAAGTTGGGTCTGTGATAATTCTAGAGGTGGTGCTTTAGGTTGGATGGTGGGGATGACAATACTAGCCATAGCCAAGCTCCGGTGAGGGCAAGGTGGTGGCTAGGACGCTTCCTCACAAGCTACCAGAGTAGCCTTCTACTGAGACCACTTTGATCTACTTTCTATTTCACTAGTTCTACACATTTGCATCTAGTGCTACACTACTCCTTACTTGAGTTCCTGGAGAATGGTTCGAATCCGAAAAGTGGGTGGTACTGGTGTTGGGGTGGAGGATGATGAAGTAGCTGGCCTTCTTGTGCTCCTTGCTTAGGTCCAGCTACTCCCTAATTCCTCCTTGCTCTCTGGTTTGTCCTTGCTACTCTCTGGTGGCTTGGTTTTGGCTGCCTTGCTTGGTTCTGAAGCAAGGAAATGAGGGAGAGGCACTGGTTGCATGCAAAGGGAGAATGAACCCCTGACTAGTGCTTGCTGGCCTTGCTAGTTTCAGTTGTGCAATGCATTGGCTTGGTCGATGCTCGGTTTTGCCTTTGGCTCTGGAATAGAGAGTGAGCTTCTTGCTCTCTTGGTTTGGTTGTTGACTTGTGGTTGAGTTTGGAAAGGGGAG
Organism: Guadua angustifolia; assembly: GCA_036346375.1. NCBI lineage: Eukaryota > Viridiplantae > Streptophyta > Magnoliopsida > Poales > Poaceae > Guadua > Guadua angustifolia. The sequence continues at coordinate 4,816,235 of CM070501.1, forward strand.
ATGAACTTGCTGGCTTCACTTGGTTGGCTGTGGTAATGGGATGCACTTGTGCTGGCTTTTTGGTTTTCGAGTTGGGCAAAGGGGAGCTGAACCTTGTTGTCTTGGTTGTGGAGATGGCCATGGGGGCTACACCTGAGGGCTGCTTGCTGCCCTGACTCTCGGCTAGGAAAAGTAAAGCACTGGATGGTTGCTACCTTGGCTGCTCTACTCGGCTACTCCCCTCTATGGCCAAATGGAGCTGAGCTCTCTCCCCTTCTTCTTCTCCTCTTACCGGCTATCTGGCTGAAAACCACCCTCTAGGGTGCATGAGCTAACCCTAGTTCATAAAGAATAGGGCTTTTGCTTCTCTATGATTTTTGAGCTTTCTTGAATTTTGATTCATCACATCGGTTCTTGAGGTAAGATCCACGGTAAGGGTCAAGAATGAATATGGGGTTGAGCTCCAGGTTTTCTAGGGCTCCCCTACTGAGACCAATTCTTTTTCTCCACTCTACTGCTATTCTCCTTCTAGTACTACTCTAATGGTAGTAGAGCACTTACTTGGAGGTCCTAGCTGGTCCTACGATTTTGGTGGAGTTGAAGAACCAGGTTGAGGTAGCGGAAGTAGAGGAAGCCGATCTCCTGCTGGATCAGGCCTTCTCCTCCTAGCTCCCCGAGTTCTCCTCCCTTTGTGCTTCTTGATTGATTGGTTGGGACCTCCTCTCTTGTTCTTGGTTGGCTAGCTACTTGCTCCTTGTGAACTTCTCTACTGGTTGATTGCTCTCAATTTTGGGAGTGGCTATGGAAATGGGTGGCTGCACTTTTGCCTTGCTGCTCTCAGCCGAAATGATGATGAGCACTTATGTGACTTGTGAAATGGAAGGCTGACTGCCTTGGTTCTCTCTATTGCTTTGTTGTGAAATGGCAATGGGGGATGAACCCCTTTCTCTGGGTTTCGGTTATGATAGTGGGGGTTGCACCCTTGCTTGCTTTGGCCGAAAGAGATTGAGACATGTATTGGCTGGTTTGCAAACATGAGGTGAAGTGCATTGCATCCAATGCTGGCTTGCTGATTTTACACTAGCTCTTGGGTATGATGCATGAGGAAAGGGAGATGTATTCTCCTGCCTTGGGCTTTGACTGCATAGCTGATTCACTCTTTAACTTATTACTCTTTTACCTTTTTACTGCCTTACCAATTTACCATGCATTCACTTCACTACCTCCCTACTCCAGGTATGCATGTATGTTTTACTTATGCACTTAACTATGCACATGAATGCTCATGCTTACTTATTAATTCCTAATGCATAATTAATACTAATGATGATGCTTATGATATGATTATGCTTAAGAGCTAATTATACATATATGATGCTTTGCTAATGAGGGGATTAAGGGGGGGGGGTCCTCACAAGAAGTATAGGCAAAGCATATTGTAGCATCAATGTATATAGGCAAAGACAAATACCCCTTTTATGTGATATAGGACAGAACAACTACAAATTTGTAGAATTTAGTCTCAACTCTCGAATGCTATAGTGTCTCTGAATCCCCAGAGAAAAACAAAATGAAAAACGCAATTACACAGTACCAAGGAGAAGAAAAAACAACACACCGAGAAAGTGAGAGGTAGGGAGGCGGTGTAACAAACCTGGGGCTGGGGAGGTGGTCAGGACAAGGGGTTGAGTTTGGGTGGTGCGGAAGGCGAACCGGCCGCCATGGAGTGGGACAGAGAGCCGGCGGGATCGGCAACACGCGGGCGGAGTGTGTCTGGCTGGCGAGGGTGGAAAGGGAAGAAAGGTCAAAGTATATGTCCTGCATCATCTATAGTGTGGCGACCCATATAATTAGCCAAGGGTAGCGACAGTAACACTGTCATCACCCGAAGATAATTACACGAATCTCGGCACAGCCGCCAGCAAAATATTAGAGAATCTGATGCTTTACCAGCTACTATGTCGTGTTCAGAGTGTTACAACAGAACAATAATTAGAGACTGAATGAAAATATATTCATTGCAAGCCACGTAGGGCTATATGTCAATTACAGAATATTATAACGCTTCCCGGTATAGCAAAAAGGTACAATTATTGTCTACACACACTAAATACCTCCTAGGAGTATAATAAGGCCTATAGAAACTCCTAGTACTCCTAGTAGTAGTCTGTATAGTAATAGCCCTACGAACCATCATCCTGATAACCCTGGAACTGATCTTGGGAGTAGGCTTCATCCTAAGCCCCATACGCGGATCCATCAGGATCCCCTTCTAAAAAAGGGGGAAATACAAGAGTGAGTATAACATACTCAGCAAGCGATATATAACAGATGCATAATGATATTTTTCTCTCCATCCATCCAAATCCTTCCTTCCAAATACATTTTTATCAAAATTAAAGTTTTTGGTTTTTTTAATGGTTGGAAGTTTTAATTAATGAAAATCAACTACTAACACCCGTATCTAGGACAGACATAGCTTTCATAGCCTCCAATCTAGGAGACAGACTTGAATTCAAGATTTTGACCCTACGTAGGTTTGTATCACTTTACCCATAGCGGCCCCATCTCTGAGGCTCCAGAACGTTTATCGCTAATCCAGTATTTGATCTCCAACCCTATGCTTTGAGCAGGGGGCCTCAACTGGGTCATCCCACATCTCGCAGATATAGTTGTAGTTCATCGACTCCGGTAGTACTCCACCGGGCTTCAAATATACAACCCCCAATCACCTTCCCTCCTCTATCATTCCTTCCTACCGGGTAATACCGGTATTCCCCAGCACAACCTTAATTCTTACCCATTATAGAGATCATAATACTTTCATAGGACAAGCTTTTCTGACAGCGATTTATCTTGCTATGGTTGATACTAACAAATACGACTCATTACCTGAGTATAAGTATTTGACCTTATATTATAGCCTATATATAGGGCCCCACCAGCATAGGCACCTCTTGCTTTTCTTGGCACCCTCTGCCCACCATAATTATTTCTAATAACCAGTCTATGACTCTATTCATGGACCCTAGACTTCAACCCATCCATTTCCAAAACCACAACTCGGTTCCATTTACTATTTCCAACACCTCATCACCATCATCCACATCCGATTCAACGTTTCAATTTTAAAAGTAACTTTTGATGCAGTGATGATATGAGATTTATATGAAAGCATTGAAAATCATTTAAGAAATGATCGAGAAATCTTGCCTGGAATAATATTGGACGGTTCGGCCTCGCCCGTAGATAGGTTTTGATTGGCAAGGCGGTTCAAGTCAAGACCTGAAACAACAGAATATTAACTAGGCCATCACGATCAGTTATTATTTTTAGTTGGCATCCAACCGATTATGATCTGTCGTTCAAATTTTTATATTGGCATGAATTAAATGAGTTCACGTTGACGATTTTTACGTGATCCACTGATTGATCAACAGAGTCAATCGGTTCACAGCGCGAATTAGCTTTCTACTTCTCCACCTTTTTCTCTTTTCTTTTCTCTTTTCTCATTTTCTTTTCTTCCTTTTCTTTTTCTCCCCACTCCCTTCTTTTTCTTTCTCTGCTGCGCTCTTCTTTTCCTTCGGCTCGCCGATGAAATAAAGGCCTTGACCTACTGCCAAAGACCTTCTTCACTCTCCCATCTCTACTATGCCGCCATTCTCCACCCATCGGCTCGCTTCCTTGGCGGCCTCCTCCATTCGCAGAGCTTCGGCCTGGTGACCTCGGCTGCGCTGCGCCACTAGCTGTCGGAGCTACCCGCCGGTACCCCCTTCCGCCGATGGCAAGCACATGGTGTCGTTGCCTCTTCTTCTCCCTCCTTCTACCTTTATCGATGCTAGGGTCTCAACCCTCGATTTTCATTTTGTTGCACATTTTGCTTCGGGATGGTTGGTTGCTTAAGAGGAGAGATTCTATGAAGAATCGTTGGGGTGGCACTAATACAAGAACAAGATGCTACACTAATGGCTTTCCCAATGACCGAGAACCCTAAGGGAGACCCGATCTACCTCCTACCCTACCCCATTGATCGCCTCATGCCTGATCTACCCTCTGCATATAAGAACAGTCATGTTATTACACAAAATTCTCCGATGATTTGGTTAGTTGAGCTAGTAGTGGGGTGGATGGGTTGTAGATGGTGAAGGAGAAGCCGCCTTCTTGCTTGGGACACCTCCCCTTCACTGGAGTCCTCCTCCCTTTGCTTCGGAAGTCCTCCTCTTCACTTCGGATGTGGTCACCACCTCTTCGGACTCCTACTCACCTCTTCCTTTCGAGGGCTTGACCTTGCTTTGGTTGTTGGTTGGTGGTTCTTGTGTTCTTGGATGAACACCGGCGTTGGATGCTTTGGCTTGGGTGAGGAAAATGGAGACTAGCTGTGTTGCTAGATGGTCTCGGTTTGTGTGGAGAATGGGAGACAGAGGTGCCTTGGCTAGCCTCTGGTTGGATGGCATTCGGTTGGCTTTATTGGGTTGGCATTTTGGCATATGACCCTCTTGCCCTTGGGCTGTTTACTACCTCTATTGGCTTTACGGGCATTTTGGTCATTCTACACTATTTTTACTAATGGTACCCGCATACCATACCAGGTAAGTTCTAAGCTGAATGATAAACCCCGAAAATAGCGAGAGGTGCCCGGATAGATCAAGTACCTCACTGAACTGTACTTTTACTGCAGGACTGACGGCACTCTTTGATCCTTACATTTTATTATCTTGCCTAATCATATTTTATTGTTTAATTAATCCTTTAATTAAACTGATCCCCCCACCGGGGGGGGTTATCACATATAGGCCGCGAACACAAAAGACCCTCATCCTTCAAACCAAATATCTGCACACCTACTATTCAAGATTTTCCTTGACTGTTAGCTACCCTACTATGCTTAATTTCCTCCCAGAAAATTTTCCCTTCTCTCCCCTTGCACCAATATCTGCAGATATCAGTCATGGATGATAACCCCAAGGTAACCCATGAAATCTTAGAGAATATCTTGGACAGAGCTTTTGATGACAGTAGACGAAATTTATGAGCACTTAGATCTTGAACCAAAGGATGGGTTGAAATTTCTAGCGTTAGGAGGCTCATTGTTATGGACTAGGGCTATGTTGACAAGAGATGAAGAACAGGACGGTAAGGTAGATGAGCTCCCTCGGCAGCCAAGGGCTTTTCCCCAGGCGGCTAGAGGCTCTGCTCTTGGGTTTTGACTAATTGAAATCTTTATTGCCTTTTCAATACCAGTGACACCCCTTTATATAACAGGGTAATCCTTCTCTGATTACAATTCCATAACCTTAAGTCCTATCCGGACTCTTTATTAATTAATGACTCTTACTAACTAAAGAGATATACTATCTAAAGAAACCAAACTAACCAACCGACTCCTTCTAGGATACCAACTCCAATTATTCTGCCGCCATTGATGCATCGAAGTAGTCGCAGCTTCCTGAATCCTTTTGCGACGGCGCTCATAAACTTTCCCCACAAAAGCATCCACAACATTTCCACCCGCCTGCCGAAACAACTCGTCCTCGAGTTGAAACTGAGGGTAGCGCTCCTTGAAAACATCCAAGTTGATCCATGTTGCGTCCACTGCAGAGCATCCTTTCCATTGTACCAACAATTCCCAAACTCCCCGATTCAGACGAGCGCGAACAATGCTGCTGGGAGAAGGCACAACCCGGCCATGCAAAAAATCCGGCAGTGGAATTTCTGAAGTTGGAGGCTCGCCTTCGAACTTCTTCAAGAAAACCACATGAAAAACGTTGTGAATCCGAGCCTTGGCCGGAAGGTGGAGGCGGTAGGCAACAGACCCAATATGCTCCAATACGCGAAAAGGGCCATAAAACCGCGGGGCCAGCTTGGACGAAGAGCTGTCCTTAACCCCAGAAGCCGTCCGATGGTGCAGCCGGAGCCAGACCCACTCACCAACGTCAAAGTGGACTTCCCGATGAGATTTATCATGATATTTCTTCATCTGGTCTTGGGCTTGCCGAAGACGTTCCTGAATTTCTACCAAAAACTCATCCCGGTCCTGTAGTTGGCGATCCACCGCATGCCGACCGAGCCGTACTGGCCTCATAGGGCACAATGGTTGGTGGCTCCGTCCATAAACTACCTGAAAAGGAGTTGTCTTCAGAGATGTCTGAAAGGAAGAGTTGTAGCAATATTACGCCCATGGAAGCCATTGCGACCCATTGCTTTTGGTCGGTCACAAGAGAGACAACGGAGATACATAACAATGATGCGGTTAACCACTTCGCTTGCCCATCACTCGAGGATGAAAGGCGGTGCTAAGGTGCAACTGAACGCCCGATAAACGGAATAACTCAGACCAAAAGTTGCTGGTGAAGACAGGATCGCGATCGCTGACAATGGAAGAAGGAATTCCATGAAGGCGTACAATGTCAGTGAAGAATGCCCGAGCGACCGAACTGGCCGTATAAGGATGTCCCAATGCAATGAAGTGGGCGTACTTGGAAAATCGATCAACGACAGACAAGATGACTGATTTCCCTCCAACCTTAGGAAGGCCTTCCACAAAGTCCATACTGATATCTTGCCAGATACCGGTAGGGATCGCCAAGGGCTGCAAAAGACCGGCGGGGTGCAAATGCTCGGTTTTGTTGCGTTGACAAACTGCGCAGCCACGGACAAATTCTCGCACAATCTTGGCAGCACGTGGCTGATAAAAAGAAGAACGGAAACGATGAAGTGTCTTCTGGATACCTTCATGCCCGCTGCCGTGAGCTTCAGCCACTAACTGAGACAATAAGGTGGACTCTGGAGGAATATAAACCTTGCCATCCTGAAGTATCAGATTGTCAACTAAAGCCCATGATGGTGCCGCTGTTCCCGCCAGAATTTGGTCCTTCAAGTCGCAGGCGGTCTGGGAAGACTGCAGCTCCTCCCGGAGTTGATCAAAGACGGCAAAGGTGGGAAATGACAGGGCAGCGATTGTCGGTGCATCATCTGGCCATCTTGATAGGGCGTCGGCTGCTGCATTTTGTTTGCCCGGCCTAAATTCCACCGTGAAGTCATATCCCAAGAGCTTGCTGACCCAGGTGTGCTGAGGAATGGTTGAAAGGCGCTAGTCCAGGAGGAACTTGAGGGTGAAGTGATCAGTTCTAATGGTGAATGCTCTGCCCCATAAATATTGGCGCCAATGCCGAACTGCTTTCACCAGACCAATCAGTTCCCTCTCATATGCCGCCAACTTCATGTGATGTGGAGCCACTGCCCGACTGAAAAATGCTATGGGACCGCCCCCTTGGTGCAAAACTGTGCCAAAGCCTGATCCTGAAGCATCACAATCCACCACAAAACGGATGTTGAAGTCTGGAAGTTGCAAGGTAGGGCTGGTTGTCAAAGCTGTCTTGAGCTGTTCAAAAGCTGTTGCGGCTTCAGGTGACCATGAGAAGGACTCCTTTTTGAGCAATTTGGTCAGAGGGGCTGCAATTGCACCATAGGATTTAATGAATTTCCGGTAATAACATGTGAGACCAAGGAACCCCCGCAGAGCCCGTACAGAAGACGGAATTGGCCAACTATGTACTGCGGCAACTTTATTCTGGTCCATTGCTACTCCCTGAGCCGAAATGACGTGGCCCAAATAGTCCACTGAATCTTGACCGAAAAGGCATTTGGAGCGTTTGAGCACCAAGTTGTTATGGAGTAATACCTCAAAAATCATGCGGACATGTTGAAGATGTTCTGACCATGATGCGCTGTAAATGAGAATATCATCGAAAAAGACCAACACGAACCGGCGAAGATAATTCTTGAGGACATTATTCATGAGGGCTTGAAAGGTAGCTGGGGCATTAGTTAGGCCGAAAGGCATGACCAAGAATTCATAATGACCTCGGTGTGTGCGGAAAGCTGTCTTCTCAATATCCTCGGGATGCATGCGCACTTGATGGTACCCACTACGAAGATCTAGCTTTGTGAAATAGCGGGCGCCCTTGAGCTCATCCAGGAGTTCGTCCACAACCGGAATGGGGAACTTATCCTTCACAGTATGTGAATTGAGAGCCCTATAATCCACGCAGAACCGCCAAGAATTATCCCGCTTCTGAACCAAGATGACTGGTGAAGAGAATGGTGACGTACTTGGCCGAATAATACCCTGCTGGAGCATGTCCTCACATTGCCGCTCAATTTCATCTTTCAACAAGCTGCGGGTGTCGGAGGGCGAACCGCTATTGGGGCTGTTCTCGAAGCGGTGTATGTGATGATCACAGCCCGCGGTGGAGGAAGGAGCAAGGAGGATCAAAAATCACTGTGAACTCCTTGAGCAAGCAAGCCATCATCTCATCCGCCTCAACCGACAAGATTTCAGTTGTTTCTTTGTATGAGCCAACCCATACCAAGTCACTTGGTGGTTCGACAACCAAAAGGTCATCGTTAAGTCTGGAAATCCCACAAGATAGGGCCTAAAGTACGGCCATTGCACCCTAGCACCAAATCAAACCCCGCCAAAGGAATCACAAAGCAATCGAGCGAATTCCTCCGATCAATTTCCAACCGGATGCGCGGCACCTTCTTTATTGGCAATCCTGCCGCCATTTGCTATCGCAACGCTAATGCCTTCCACATCGATGGTAGCAATCCCACCGAGAGGCCGCTTCTCGCCGACAAAGTTATGGGTGGATCCTGAATCCACGAGCGGACCACGGTTCCATTGATCTTGACCTGTACTGCATGGTTTTGCTCAAATTAATGCCTGTCAGAGCATGTAACGATATCTCAATATCGTCCTCTATTGATTCCTCTATCTCATCTTCTTCTTCTAATTCCAGTAAGTTGAAGCATTTGCCGATATGATCACGGGAGAACTTTTCCGGGCGGTTGAAGCATAGCCCTTGAGTCTTCGTCACCATTTCACGCATGAGTGAGAAGCTTGCCCTCGAGTACTTGGAACCTTGGAATTTGCTGGACTTGTCCCGGAAGGAATAGCCCCTGAAGATGTATTTGGAGGCATGTTCCTGACCCCTGTGTTCGAGTTTCTTGGGGTAGTGCTGCCCATCCCGCGGTTCAATGCTGTCGGCTTTGTGCTAGTTATGACTTTTGTTGGAGCTGTGTAGCCTTCTTCTTCCTCCAATTCTAGCCTCTTTTCATAAGCCCTAGCAAGGCTCATGGCCACCTCCAGTGTAGCCGGGTTCTGCAACTCCACATCCGTCCTCAATGGATTGCAAGCTGTGGTAAAGATCTGTCAGACTTTGTTTTTCCATCATATCTTCACATCGACACGTAAGAGCAAGGAATTGCTCCTGGTATTCAGCCACTGTCCCTGTTCGTCGCAGTTGAATGAGTTCTCCCAATGGATTGCTCCGAATGGGTGGACCAAACCGAAGATTGACATGTTCAACGAAACGAGGCCACGTAGGGACTCCTTGATTCTTTTCCAATCTGAAGTACCATTGCTGCGCTGCTCCTGTCATATGGTATGATGCTAGCCATACCCTTTCTTCCTCCAATGTCCGCTGCCCCGCGAAAAATTGCTCACACCTGTTAAGCCAAGGCAGAGGGTCTTCTTTGCCATCATATATTGGGAAGGACAGCTTATGGAACCGGGGTGCGCCGCGATTTCCAGGGCGCTGATCTTCCTCCTCCTCTTTCCATTTGTCGCGCGTCCCTCGCTCTTTTCCGCCGCTCGCCTGATCAACTCCAATCTGGAGCAGAGCAACCGACTGCTCCAACCGGTCTATCTTCTCCAGCGCGTTCGCCATGCGCCCCATCATCTGGAACATCTGTGCCATCTGCTCCTTCTCCGCGGAATCCATGGGAAGAGGTGGTGAGTCGGCTCTGATACCAAATGTTATGGACTAGGGCTATGTTGACAAGAGATGAAGAACAGGACGGTAAGGTAGATGAGCTCCCTCGGCAGCCAAGGGCTTTTCCCCAGGCGGCTAGAGGCTCTGCTCTTGGGTTTTGACTAATTGAAATCTTTATTGCCTTTTCAATACCAGCGACACCCCTTTATATAACAGGGTAATCCTTCTCGGATTACAATTCCATAACCTTAAGTCCTATCCGGACTCTTTATTAATTAATGACTCTTACTAACTAAAGAGATATACTATCTAAAGAAACCAAACTAACCAACCGACTCCTTCTAGGATACCAACTCCAATTATTCTGCCGCGCCGCTGGTACTGGAAGTAGTCGCAGCTTCCTGAATCCTTTTGCGACGGCGCTCATAAACTTTCCCCACAAAAGCATCCACAACACTCATAACATTCATGAGCTGGTAAAGGAGGTAGAATTCAAGCTCTCAGGGTGCTTGGAGATGCAAAGAAAGGAGAAAAGTGGGATGGAGACTGGAGAGTATGTATGATATCAAGCTTAATGGAGGAGAACGAGGATATTAGTAGCATGTTGAAGATTGCTGTAACTGAGGAGGAGGCTAAGGAGAATAGCCTTCGTACACTGAAGGATGACAGGGATCCGAGGAAAAGTGCAATCCAGCAGACTGCTGAGAAGGGGTTGCAGAAGGTTGGCTTTGGCTTCATAATGGATGTGATAAGTGGAGAATCAGAAAGCAAGGAGATGAGCAGCTCGAGTGCCACTACAACATCAAATGGAAGAGGAAGTGAAGAGGAGGTTGTGAGTCTGATAATTACTTCCACATCACTCCTCACCAACATAAGTCTTCATATTTACGAATAAGCCATTATTTGCAATACTTCTGTTTCTTAGATAATAATCCTTTGCACTTACCTGCGTGCAACTAGAATCATCATGATCCTGTTAAGTTTATAGGTTTTCAACTGAATTCATCCCTCATTGGAGAACTTGTCAGCTAATAAAATCCTTCAAGTTGTTTCCTTTCAGGCTTCAATAGTTGGAAAGACAATGAGAAAGCTGCAACATGAGATCAGTGATCTAAGGAAGGCCTTAGACCAGTCCAGGTAAACTAAGAAACTAAGGAAGTCATTGAACAAAGATGGATATAATAAGAACTTTTGATGGACTGCTCGAAGGCCTTCTTGTGATCTGTGCTAATTGACAACATCAAATTGCTCCAACAGGTCAGATTGTGATCATTTGCAACTTCTTGCTGCTGAACAGGCTCAGAAGATAATCAAACACGAGTTGCACATAAAAGATTTGGAAGAAAGGGAAAGCTTCCTAGTTCAGCGTATAACGAAATTTATTTATTTACGTTGTTCCTTTTATTTGCTAGCCAGGTAATTGAAAAGGACCTAAAGTTTCTTTTTCAATGCCTAAGGCGGAAGAGCTTACTATAGGGATAAAAGAAGTGGAACAGGAGGCTGCAAGATGGATGGTAGCATGTGAGTTGGGGGTAGAAGCTGGGAAAGCTGCCATCAGAGAACTCAGCTAGGAGGTAATCCAACAGAAATAAGTTTGACCTATGCTTCCTCAAGATGATCATCCTCTTGAGGTCATGACTCACAATGTGTGCTTCTCAGACTGACAAATGACAATTGAACACAACTTCGTTGGAGAATTGATATAATGTTTCTTCAAAGTATTATAGTACAAAATTTTAAAGGGATAAACATGTTAAACTTTAATAAATATAGAAAAACCGTAAGTTTTAATCCTTGAGTTCGCAATCACACCAATAGAAAAAAAAACATTTCTGATTATACCTTTAATAATGCATATCAAAAGTATATTATCATTCTCGTCTTTAAAAAAGAAAACAAATTCGTTCTCGTTTAACAGAGGAGTTATACATATTCTAATGAGGTACCTTTTTAGGTTAGTTTGCTCAGAGAAGAACTGGGAAGGGTAAAAGCGGACTTGGAGACTGCAAACGGTAAGCTACAGTTAAAAGAGAAATTAGCGGACAGCACAATGACAGCACAAGCTGCTGCAGATCTATGCCTCAAGCTTGCAGACAGTACATCTGCTGGGCTACAACAGAGGATAGAAGAATTGACAAGGCAGATAGAGCAAGAAGATGCACATGGAAGAAAGGAACGAGAGAGTGCTAGCATATTGTTGTGAAAAATAGCCGACTCGACCGATTAGTTGGCCGATTAATCGGTGATAGTGGCTAAATCACACGAATAGTTTAATTAGAGTGCAATTAACGAATCAAACGATTATTTGATCACATAATCCAACTAATCAGCCGTTTTCCGATTAATCAGCCGTTTTCCGATTAATCATCCATTTTTCCCATTTAATCACGAAAAAGAGCTTATTTTTATTCACTAAGTACGATAAATTAGTTTATAATATTTTCACAGTGTTCATAGTATGTATCTTTTTTATGAAGTACAAATTATGAAATGTAAAACATGTCTTGTAGAGTGATACTTTACATAACTTTGGGTAAGTAAAATATTTCTAATTAATTCTAAATGTAAATAAATAAATAAGATATGCTTCCATGCTTCTCTTTTTGACAGTTGCACAAATATTAAAGCATGAATAAAGAGTAGATAGTAATTACTTCACCTTTCACTTAGTGGTACCACGTCCATCCGTCGAGCGCATACCGTTTAGCAGAAGAATGAGATACATCTACTGGCCTTGGCAGCTACTTCAAGTCATATCAGAATCCTCTCATGATAGGACATAGTTTGTTGATCAGAACGGTAGATTGCTACCTGGGACAGAAGCGCTACTACAAATAAGGATCTGACTAATTTCTTGTGATTTCCCTATACTACAGACATTCTTCCCTGGCTCCCTACGTTTCATATGTATGCGCACTTCTAAGGTGTTCTGTAGTATGTTCTATGTAGTCATCTGGACAACTCATCCACGTTCCAGCTCTTTTGCATGTGAACATTTCAAATAACCAAATAACACTAATGAAACAGTGTGAAAGAAAATGGAAATGTTAGGCACCTTATGAAATGACCAACAAAAAGAAATATGCAAGGGAATACTTATGTATTATTCGATACTTACAAGGTTTGCTCTGTGCAATGCAGCAGCATGAGCTCATTCATCAATCTGAAGCCTTACTCACTGATTACTTCACAAACACAAGGAGCATTGCATTCCTAGCCATAGAAACGTCATCTACTACATATACTCACTCCTCTTGGTCCTCTTGTATCCTCCGCACCCGAGCTGCAGCACTCCTGCACCAAGATGGTGCAAAGACTACAAGCATGTAGGACGCATCGTGATGGTGCAGAAACTACGGGTGTGTTTGGTTGCTTGTATGACACTTGCATGGCATAAGTGGATGCAGTTTAAATTATTAATGCAGCTGTTTGGTTTACTGTACATCAGAGAAATTTGGCCCAT